>JAYMGJ010000178.1:0-201693 GCA_037178675.1 Scleroderma bovista | reverse complement strand
TGAAGCCAGTGGATGAAGGGAGTTGCTCAATGAAATCCATAGAGATGGAATTCCAAGGCTTCTCTGGTATGGGGAGCTGTTTCAGCAGTCCGTAGGGTCTATGGCATGGTGTCTTAGCTTGTGCACAAGAGGTACAGGACCGGACGTAGTCCTTGATGAAGGTCCAGAGACCAGGCCAAGTGTACTCATGCTGGATTAGTTCCAGGGTCCGGTTTTGCCCAAAGTGACCAGCTAGGGGGTGGTCGTGTCGATACCAGAGGACCCAGAGGCAGAGATTGTCTGCATCCGGTACATAGATACAACCATCTAGTCAGAGGAATCCTGCTTTGTCGGTGGACCAATGAAAGTCCAGAGGGTCTGCAAGGTGGATCTGGGCAATGGGGTCAGAGGGTAGTGCAGAGAGGATGTCGCTATGGAGTGTTTCTACGTCCATGATTGCAACTGCATGGAGGACCGGAAACTCTAAATAAGTAGTGCGAAGAGAGTTAGAGAGCTGTTCTTGAGTGAACACCGGCCTAAGATTTTGGGGGTTAACCCAGGCATAGCCACTATCCCCCTCTTTGGGGTAGACGTCCCATCGTCTAGTGAGAGCGTCTGGCTTGGCACCAAGTTTCCCAGGATGGAAACAAATGACAAGATTAAATTGCGAGAGAAATTCAGACCACTGGGCTTGCTGGTGGGACAGTACTTTTGAGGTGGAGAAATACTCAAGATTTTTGTGGTCCATGACGATGTCTATGGGAGAGGTGGAGCCTTCAAGATAATGGTGCCAGTTCCGGAAAGCTTCAAAGATAGCAAGTAGCTCTTTATCATGGGTGTCATAATTCAGCTCCAGGGCAGTCAAAGTCTGGGAGTAATACGTGACCGGACAAATTTCTCCATTGGTGCAAGTGATAGACAGGATACCAGCAATGGCGTAGTTGGAGGCATCAGTTTCCACAATGATAGGGGTATCTGGAATGAAGTGGGTGAGGATGGGCACGGTGGTGAAGGCGTGCTTAAGAGCATTGAACGAACGTCAACAGTCCTTGGAGAAGTTCCAAGGAGCATCTTTCTGGGTGAGCTGGGTAAGAGGGACCACAATGTCAGAGTAGTTGAAGATGAACCAGCGGTAGAAATTGGCAAAGCCTAGGAAGGACTGGATGACCTTTACCTTTCGTGGTTCAGGCCAGTTGGAGATGGTTTGAATCTTGTCCGGAGACATAGTCAAACCTTCTGGAGATAGGCAGTAGCCAAGATACTCTACCAAGTCCGAGTGGAACTCGCATTTCTCTGGTTGGCGAAGAGGCCATGTAGCCAGAGACAGTGGAGTACTTCCCGGACGTGCTGCTGGTGGGACTCCATATCCTCGGAGTAGATGAGGATGTCATCGAGGTATACGACGACGCAGACATCCAGCATGTCAGCAAAGATGGTGTTGACAAAACGCTGGAAGGCTGCAGGGGCATTAGTGAGGCCAAAGGGCATTACTAACCACTCGTAGGACCCATAGTGTGTACAGAAGGCATTCATCGCCCAGAGCAATCCAGACAAGATGGTAGGCATGCTGGAGGTTGATCTTGGAATAGATTTTTGCACAGCTAGGAGAGTCCAAAAGGTCGGAGATGAGGGGGAGTGGATAGCGATCCTTCTTGGTAATTTTGTTTAGACCTCAGAAGTCAACGCAGAGGCAGAGTGAGCCATCCTTCTTAACGAAGAGGACTGGAGCAGCGTGGGAGGAAGTTGTAGGATGGATGAAACCTGTATTAAGATTCTCGTTGATGAAAGTCCGGAGAGCAGAGAGCTCAACCGGAGACAGTGAGTATAGAGTTCCCAAAGGTGGAGAGGTACCTCCTTCAAGGTCAATCTTTAGGTCGTAGTCGTGGTGTGGGGGAAGTTCAGAGGCCTTTGCCTTACTGAACATGTCTGCATAATCGCGATACTCTGGAGGGACGATGTCCAAGTCTGGCGGAGTAGAGGCAGAGGAAGAACGAGCCTTTGCTGAATCGGAAGGATGCAGCTGAAGTTGGTATTTGGTGGATCCCTCTAATTTGCATGCACGCACGAATGCAGCTGCATTAATCAGAGAGATGTGTGGAGGGGTGCAAACTGGAGTGTCGACAGATGGCACGAGGCTGGGGTCAGATTGGCTGGAGAGGCCAGAGTCAGGGTTACTGGACAGAACCGGAGAGGGAGTCGACAGGGGCGCTAGCAAACTTTCTGCGGGAGTCCGGAATGTTAAACTGCTCAGTACCCAGTCAATCAACGGATTGTAGTGAGTGAGCCAGTTATGTCCAAGGACGATCAAGCATTCAGAATCTAACAGAGTGAGGTAAAAGGTCATAGGGGTGACATCACTGGATGCAGGGAATTTCACTGATAAATCAACGGCTTGAGTGATTACAAAATTCAAGGTACCATCAAAGAGCTGGAGTACAATTGGGGAAACGGAGTAAGTGAGGAGAGTGTCTGAGAGCATATTTGGTATCTACAAAACAGTGCGTGGAACCGGAGTCCACAAGCGCACAGAGTTCTGGTAAATCGTAAGACAAAAGGAGAACATGAGGCATAAGGGAATTTGGGTCATAAAGAGCAGACACATTGAGGCGGGCCTCCTTGGGTGCACTTCTGGAGTCAACGCAGCTCACCAGTTGTGCGGAGGGCTGGGAGCTACTTACTCTTTTTTTGACTCGGAGTTGGCACCTGAGTTAGTAGAGTCCGTTTTACCGGACTCAGCAGCAATGGCCACAGCACAAGCCTTGGCCTTTTTGGTCTTCTTTGGACAGTTGTCCGCGAAATGACCGGTACCCCCGCAGAACATGCAGAGGTTGTTGTCCAGATGCCTTTTGTGCTCGTCTGCGGTTAGCTTCCCATCCTTACCAAGCTTGTTGGTTAAGTCCGGTCTGGAACCGGATGAGGACTGGTTGCTGGTCGTCTTAGATGAGCCAGAGGAGTTG
Organism: Scleroderma bovista; assembly: GCA_037178675.1. Lineage (NCBI taxonomy): Eukaryota > Fungi > Basidiomycota > Agaricomycetes > Boletales > Sclerodermataceae > Scleroderma > Scleroderma bovista. Next base: position 198,757 of record JAYMGJ010000178.1, on the reverse strand, counting down.
GCAGAGCTGGGGGAGTTTCCAGTCTTGGATTTCTCCTGACCAGAGTTGGATGAGTTGCCTCTGGAGTTGGAGGACTTGGTTGTGGATGAGGTGGGCTGACTCTTCATTGTGCACGAGATCTCATCTTTGTGCTCCCAATAGTGCACATCGATTTCTTGGCATAGTGCCCAGAGCTCATGGAGAGTCAGGGGCTTGCTGACTCAAGCAATCTCGTCTTTCAGATGATCCAGAAGTCTGGAGTAGAACAGGCAGCAGAGTGCACCATCTCCATAATCCTGGACCTGGGAGGTGAGGCAGTTGAAGTCTACAATATACTGCATAACGCGGTGTACGTCCTTCATCTGGAGGTGCTCAAGCTGGTGCTCAGCATTGGCGATGGGGTCGTGAGGTCCAAATGTACTCTGTAGTTCGGTGACAAAATGGAGCCAACTATCCATCCAGCGTGGTGTAGAGACAGTCCTGTCTCTAGGTGTGTAGATTTGGTAGTACTGATACTGGACTCTTTACCTTAGCTATGTAGGCTTGTACTTAGCTTACTAAGCAAAATCCTTCTCTTCAGTGTATATCTTTGAGCTCAGTCTGGAGTGACTGAACCAGCCTTCCACTCTCTTATTTTCCTAGTTTCCTTAGTCCCTGGGAGCCTTGCCAGACCTCCAGAAGTCCCTGGGTCGAGCATGCCTCACCTGAGGCAGCAGCAACACCCAACCCCCCCTACAGTGGACGGTCAGCCGGTGTGAGTCAAAGTGTGGGTTTAGGTTGAAACAACAACCCAAACACAACACAAAACAAAGGACTACAAAATTGTGCAAGTGGTGATTTACCTCCGCGGTGTCCAGAGAGGATGTGCTGAGGAAGGGAAGAGGGGATCTACACCAACAGGGTGATGCAGACAGTGATGCAGGATACTCCTGGGGTACAGGAGTAATAGAAGACAAAGGGGATAGGGGTCTGGACTCTTCCTAAAGCCTAGGAAGTGTCAAAGTGGGGATTGAGTTGAGTGGGACTGAAGTAGTGATACTACACCTAGAGATTGGTGCAGCAGAGGGGCAAGGGGGCTCCTGATGTCCAGGGGCAATGGGAGATGAAGGAATGACAGGCTAGACTCCACTTGAGCCTAGAGAAAGACTTTGACTTGAATAGATTGAATAAAACTTGAATAACAGAGTCTTTAGACCTTCACTGAAGCCTACAAGACTCAAAGAGCTGAGGGGATACTGATTGAGAGAGTCTGAGAGAGGGATAATTTCATGCTATTGGGTCTTTTTTCACTGGGCTGAGCCCAGGGGTTTAAATACATGGTGGGACACAGCATTGAAGTACAAAAAGAGAAGGGAATAAGCAGAATTTGTCAGGGATTGGTAAGGGATTGGTAAGAGCTTTGTAAGGGGTTTGTAAGCGATCAGTAAGCAAGGCATAAGCAGGAATGAGTAAGCATAGGGAGCATGAATAAGCTGCTGAGTAAAGGAATGAGTAAGCTGCATGACAAGACTGATTGGTAAGGGAGTGGGTCATCAGCTGAGTAATACTGATGACAGGAGAGCATCAGTAAGCAAGGGATAAGTCACTTGCACAGCAGAAGAAGTCATTGATGCACTGCCCAAAAAGTTTGATGGGAGGCTGTGTACCATCAGGAATTTGATGGGAGAACAATAGGGAAGACCTGTGATAAATAGGGGAATTGATCTGAGACAGAACAGCCACAAGAAGGGTACCAGGGGTCCAGAGGTCTCTGGGGGGGTCAGCATACACTAAGGTATAGTGCATATGTTCTAGTGCCGCTGAAGCACAACCATGGGCTCCCTTGACAAGCTCTCTTCTGGGAAAGAATGAGAGAGGGTTCTTCTTCCTAACAGCACTATAAAGTGGGGGGGTATAACTGTCATGGTGCTGAGGGATGCCATCTGAAAGTGGGGAAGCAGACAGAGTACTGAATTTGATGCATCCAGGGAAGTGAGACAAACGACAGAGGAAGATGGATATGGCAAGTATCTTGGAGGAAGGGACCATAGGCTGAGGGCTCAGGGGACACAGAGACGACCAGAGAAGACTTTTCAAGCTTGACAATAGACCTAAGATGACCAAAGTACGTCCTTGATACAGGACTGACGAGGAGAACGCGCTGGCCGAGAACAAGGGGGACTGAGGGAGCAGGCTGGGAAGATATGTGCCAGACAGTGCACGGGAACTCTGGGAGAGGCTGTCCTAAGAGCAGGACATAGTGGAGATCTGCAGCAATAGTGGAGAAACGATCCAGAGAAAATACAGACTCCATAGTGAGTGATGAGACAAATGTCTGGATTGCGGGGGGAATATCTCCATGGGAAATGAACGGATTTGCGTCGGAACTTGACAGGCAGATAGACCATGTTCTAGGCTCTCTGACAGTATAGTCACGTGCCTGATAGCTTTAGAAACAATGGAGCTATTCAAAATATCGGAATGCTGGCACTGGGTGCCTAAAAATGACATTTGGGCACTAAAAACCATTTCTTCTCTTTCTCCTTCGTTTCTCCATCAATTCTTTGGCTTATTTTATCATTCTGGTATGGGAGTTGGACTGCAGACTTGTGCATTCCTTTCTCATACCACAATTGATGTTATTCCTTCAGTTTCTTCTGCTTCTTGGTGGTTCTTGTGCAAGGGATGACTGTCAGCATTGGCATTCATCTCTTGCATCAGAATAGTCTTCTTGTGCGATAGATGGCTACAATGAGGGTCTGTCGTGCCTATCCTTCACATAAGGATCATTTGATATAGGCATTATCTTCCATGTTCACTGTACCAAACCTGTTTGGTGCGTGACACCGGATCGCCGGAGTTCAGGAGATCTGGTTTGAACCATTCCAGGGTCATACCTTTTAAGTAGGACTGGGCGAAGGTCACCTTTGCCCTGTCCTGGCAGAAAGCCTTGGCATGGTCCTGGAAACAGAGCTCACACTGGACCAAGAAGGTCCGGAGCTTTTTGGGGTCCATGCTGTTGAAGGTGTCCGGTTCACAGACTTTGGCACGGGAGGACGAGGAGTCGTTGGTCCAGCAGGAGGAGTGGGAGAGGCAGTTGACGGTGATGGCGAGGTTATGGAAGACAGCTAGACCAGGGTCTAACTCCTCCATGGTGTTGATGAAGTTGTCATCATTGTTGTTGTTGTTACCATCTCCAGGGTCATCTGGATCATCTCTGGAACCATCCTCAGGGCTGAACCATTGGAAGCGACTGGGTTCGCAATGGTAGGGAAACCTGTCACCAGAAACAGATTCATGGCGACCTAAGTCTGCAGCACCGTGAAGGCTCTGAGACACAGTGTCTTGACACGGAGTCAAGGGTGCTGTGGGGTTTCGAGCTGTAAAGCTCCGGAATTGGCTAATGGAAGCTGGAGGTTGCCTGCAGTTAGACAGGGCTTGCTGGGCAGCAGAAAGGTGGAGATCATTTACTGCACCTGCTTCTTCAGCAAGTGCGGCAGCAGTACAAGCGTGAGAGCGTGTAGTCATGGTCATGAGGAAATGGGAACTAGTTTGCATATGCATTTTGTATAGTGAACCCACACAAGTGCGAGTCTGAAATACTGTCAAGTCCAGACAAATGCAGACAAAGGAAGAGGACAGAGGGCTGGACAAGGGGTTAGTCCAGCTGGAGTTGGTGACCACTTGGATTCAATGACAAGGACAACGTGCGTTGATCCCTTGCATAGGTTCTGGTCAAGGTGGTGGAGTCGGAGACGGAGACAGGGACAGAGACAGACAGAGACTGGAGTAGTGACTAAGTTGATTTCAGACTGAGGTATACAGGACAGAGTACAGGATACTTATACTACAGAGAACTAGGGTCGAGTATTTACAGTGACAAGTAAACAGCCCAAAGGGCAGACAAGGAGTAACCGGAGTTGGGACTAGGTCAGGTCTGATGAAAATAAGTGAGGTCCGGAGAAAATACTACAAGGTAGAAGATATAAAAGGAGCACGGGGAACTCATGGTACTACAGGGTTGACGGAGAGGTCAAGTAACGACTGGATAGGGATTAATGCAAAGGGTCGCACTTAGCAGAAGAGTATGCATCCGGGACTGGAGTGATGCGCAGAAGTCCAGGGTTGGACTGTAGTGCTGCAATGTGACTGGAGTAACCGGATGTGGCCCAGAGTTGGACATGGTCGTAACAGTGCCACTCTGTGGTCCAGGACATAATGAGGTGTTGGCGGGACTGGGCTTTCTCGTGAGAGAGGGAGACCAGTGGGGCATCCACTGTGATTTCTGTCGCTGCTTTTGCTAGGGTGTCTGCTCATTCATTGCCAACAATGTCTTTGTGACCGGGTGTCCATGTGATTTCAATATGATGCTGGTTTGAGGATTTGAGGAATGAAATGATGAGGGAGTGGGTGTGGAGGTTGATGTGTTGGGAGGAGCCTGGTATGACGTCAAATGCGGTCTGGATGGCAGCCTGGTTGTCAGTGAAGATGTGTATGTGTGTGGTACTGTGCTCCATCGCATAGTTGACAGTGGCTTTCAATGCGGTGTTGATAGGAATGGCTTCTGCATCTGTCAGAACCGGTTCTTCCAACGAACTTCGACGAGAGCAGAGATAAGTCCGAAGGGGTGTCAATGACAGGCAGAGGTGTTGTGGAGGTGTTGAGGACTTGGCTTCAGTGTATGTGCTGCGCCCTTGTGATACCTGTGTCCTCGTATTTCGGAGGACAAAGGGACAGAGAGACGGAGGTCCAACGAAGGTCGGAGTTGCCAGAAGGCAGAGGAGACAGAGGTGAGTTCGCGGGAAGTATTCAAGATGATATTCAAACTGAGGGACAATCCCCTCAGCGTTCAGAGTACTTATACCTTACACCGGATATGTACAGTAACCGAGAAGTGGAGAGAGACATAGCAGAGATGTAGCTAAGAGTCTGTGGATGACAAACAGATGAGTAAGGTACATGGAACGGAGATCAATGATAAGCGTAATGGATCAAAGGTTAACAGAGCACAGCTATGAGTAACCAGATCTAATCTAAAATGGGAACAAGGGAAGCAGGAACAGAAGTGGAACAGAAGCATACAATAACCGGAGGCGTAAGTGCAGAACTATTTACTAAAAGAAGACAGAGCATTAATTGTTGGAGCGGAGGTGGATACATAGCGTTGGATGTGTGCAATTGTGATCGGACTTGAGTCTGTAACAGGCTAGAGGCCTTGCAGAGTCACGAGCTGTCATGTGGTCGTGACAGCATCGTAAATTTCCATGTGCAGTCCCAAGAGTTTGGAGCCTTGGAAGATGTCATGGAGGCCATGGTATCCTATCCACCCAGCTCCTGCGCTTTGTTGACCTGTGTCCAAGTCTCTGCATAGCAAGCTGTTGGAGTAGGCTAGTATGTGGAGAGGGTCTGACTGGAAGCTATGGACATATTTGATGTGGGCTTCAGCAGCTTTCTTTTTGTCATCTTCATAGTTCATACTCCTGATTGCAAGGCGAGGTGAGAAGGTGGCTATGGTGGGGGACCACAGGGAGATGGTGTCAAGTCCGGGTCTACTCCGGTAGGGGGTCCGGTCAAGTCCGGACAGAAGCGGACGAAGGGGGAGAGCAGAGGGCTGGACAAGAGATTAGTCCGGCCGGAGTTGGTGACCGCTTGGATTCAACGACTAAGGACAACGAGCGTTGATCCCTTGCGTAGGTTCCGGTCAAGAAGGGGAGACAGAGACAGAGACAGAGATGGGCAAGATCAGGAGTAGAGACTATGGTTGATTTCAGACTGAGGTGTACAGGATAATCTACAGAGTACTTATACTAAGTAAGAACTAGGGACGAGTATTTACGGTGACAAGTAAACAGCCTAAAAGGCGGACAAAGGATAACCGGAGAAAGGGATAGACCAGGTCCGACGAAAATAAAGTCAGGTCCGGGTAAAATAAACCAGGTCCGGTGAAAATGATACAAGGTAGGAGATATATCGAGTACACGGAGAACTCACGTCAAGACAGGGTAAACGGCAAGGTGTGGTAACGAACGAATAGAGCATAGACCAAGGGTTGTACTTAACGGAAGGATATCTGCGCGAGCGCGACCGGAGTAAACGTTGAGCGACCGGAGTTGAGCTGTAGAACTGCGATGCGACCGGAGTGACCGGATAAGACCCGGAGTTGGGCATGGTCGTAACAGATGGTGAATATATCTATGTGGGGGATAGTGGGTGAGGAGCGTGATGCGAGCCTAGTCAGGCATGTTGTTTTGGGGGGTTTTCTGCTCCTCGGGTGAAACCTGTCTGGTGGGAGTGCAGGTGCAGGGTAGGCAGTATTGTAGCCACACCAGACCTGGGGGAGTCTGAGGTAGATGGGACTGGTGTGAGCTAGTTTGTGAATTCTTGAGGCAGCATTGTTGCTAAGGCAATCAAGGACTAGGTGGATTGGTGGCGTTGCACTATCTATTTCTAGTGCGTGGATTGGGGTGGTGCGGAAGGCCACACAGATGTGGCGGAGGCAGGCGTTCTGTACCCTGGTGAGTTTGTTCACATGTTTTTTCTTACTGTCCCACCAGACTGGGCTGGCATACATCATGACACTACATACACATGTGCCATAGATAGTTCAGAGGAGGCATTGGTGTAAGCCATGGACTGTGTTGCCGAGCATGGTTAGGCCCTTTGTGATGTTTTCTGCTTTGTTAGTGGCCACCTTTACATGTTCATTGAAGAGAAGTTTGGAATTGAACACAATACCGAGCCATTTCATAGTGTTGCTATGGGTTACGATGACATCTCTGTCCGGGCTGGGGAGGGTGATGTCAGGAAAGTTGACGTTGTGTTGCCTTGTGAAGTGCGTGAGCGCGCACTTGATGAAGTCAATCGAGAGACCTAGGCCATGTAGGATGTGTAGTATTGCTATGAAGTCGGCATGTAGGGCCGCTACGTTTTGTAATAGGCTGGTTGAGGAGGTGTAAATATTGATGTCATCAATGTAGCTGATTAGCATGGTGGGGGTGAGTCTGGTAGCAGGTGGCACCTGGCGGATGTATCTCATAGCTAGTCGGGTTTGAAATTCTTTGTAGACTGGGGATGCATACAGGATTGACAGTGCGGGGGATATGGGTGACCCTTGTGGGATGCCGTTCTCCACTGGTCTGGAGTCTGATATACGACCATCGAGGCAAATTGCTGCCTCTCTGTTAGACAGGAACAAGTTGACCCATTTGACCATGGGCAGTGGGATCTGTTTTCTGTGCATGATGGATGTCAGTTTGTTGTGGTTGACATAGTCAAAGAATCCCTTGATGTCTATTGTTAGGCTGGTGGTGACCAGTCCATGGTTGCGGGCTGCCTCTATGTTGTGGGTGAATGTGAGCGCAGTGTTGACTGTTGAGCTGCCTGGGTGGCCGCCGAACTGTGTGGCTGGGACTATGTTGTGTTCATGGATCATGTGAGATAGGCGTCGGGCAATGACCAATTCCAAGACCTTGCCCAGGCATTCCTTTAGTTGTATGAGTCTGTATGCACACAGGTTAGAGTAGTCGGGTTTCTTTGGTTTGCATAGCGCTACCACTACTGTTTTCCTCCATATCTGGGGATGGTATCCAACATTTGTGCAGCAGCTGATTAAGAGGTAGATGGGGACAGGGTCAGCTGCCCATGCCCACCGGAGGACCATGTAGTTGACTTGGCTGGGTCCTGGGGCCTTATGTTGGTTTGGAGCGAATATTGCTCTATGGACCTCTGCGTACAATACAGGTTCCCAGGTCATGTTGTTGGGGTGGTCATGTTCAAGGTCGGTGGGTTCTGCATGGATGGGTGGGGGAGGCTGGAACAGAGCACTGCGAAGGGCATTGCACTTGTCTTCATGCAAGACTGCTGCAGGCAGTCCCTGTCTGGGGCTGATGGGGGGGGGAGGGGTACTGGCAGATACCTTTGGGCCACCTGGTGAACTCCCATATGTCATCTGGTGCCGCCTTTTCTAGCTCGTCATTGATCCACTTCCTTTTGGCTGCTTTCCTCAGTCATTTCAGTCTGTTCTTGGTCCTCTGGATCAGGGCCTGGGTCTCTGCGTGCTCTTCATCAGCTATGCCAAGAAATATTTGTGCTGACCTTCTCAGGTCGCGTAGGAATTCATATGTTTGGGTCAGTTCAGGTGTCCACCATGGGCGCGCCTGGATGCTGTCTTTGTGCTTTGGTATGTGTTCCACCATGGCAGCCTGCAAGGCGTTGTGCAGTTCTAGTGTTGCAATGTCCAGGGTTTGCATGGGGGGCCTTACATCATGCAAACCCCAGAAGGCCCATGTGTGGCTGTCAACTTCTGACTTATACATAGTCTTCCACTTCTTTGGTGTGTCGTCTTTCAGGTTTCTCCACCGGAACCTTTGGGCTGCGATATTGTCCAGCACTACTGCCCCCCAGTCCATCATCCACATCAGGGGGTAGTGGTCAGAGCCATGGGCAAGTTTGGGTGCGACCCTCCACTTGAGAACAGAGTTGCCTGTGCATGCAGCATTGTTAATGAACGTGAGGTCAAGGACTGACATGACCCTGCCACAGTGTGACAGGAAGGTGGGTGTTCCCTTGTCATTGCACATGGTCATGCGCTTTTCTACCAGCCACTCCACGAGGGATTCGGTCCTGGGATCAGGGTGTGGTTTGTCGATGGCCCAAAGGGGGTGGTGCATGTTGAAGTTGCTGGAGATGACTACAGGGACGTTCTCCAGGAGGGCGACATTACGGAGGCAGTCTATGGACCAGCTGTTGCAGTCATCTCCAGCCCGCTGGTTGTACACATTCACCAAGAGTGTGGGGGGGTGTGGGGGCTGGTCAACTTGCAGCACTTGTATGTCGGCATCAGATGCTAAGTCTGAGCAGAGCATGACATGGAAGTCATCTCTGCATCTGTAGTACACCATTGTCCATGGGGTGAGGTCTTCTGGGACGGGTTGAAGGGGTAGGATGGGATACCAGCCACTTAGCGCCACTGGGCCGTGTTGGTCATTGCCTATATAACCAAACCATGGTTCAGTTAGGAGAAGTATGTCAAAAGATTTTACCATTGCATTAAGGACAGCGTGGCAAACTGAGTTGCTCTGATTTGTGTTGATTTGTAGAATCCTGATGGGTTTGGTATGTTGTACACTCATAAGGGTATGGCGCAGGGGGGATTGTGGGTGTTGCTGGTGGGAGGGGTGTTATGGTGTGGGTGGCCACCTTTGGAGGGGGTGCGGGTGGTGCCAGTGTGGGCAATTCTTGTAGGGCATTTTACATCATTGGCAGGGTGTGAGCCGGCACAGTTGGCACATTTGTTGGGTAGGTGGGTGCAGTTCTTGTGGTTGTCCTCGGATGAGGGGCATTCAAGGCAGGTGTGGTCATCTTCTGTGTGGCTGCCAGCACAGGTTCTGCATTTGGGGTCTCTGTTGCATTTGAGGTGGCCATAGGCCCAGCAATTCATGCATTGTTTCACTGGTTTTGTATCTTGGTAATGGGAGAATGACGCTAGTCTGCCATACATGACTACCCTCCGTACATGGCGGATGAGGAAGTCAACATCTTCCTGTGATGAGGTTGTTAGTACTACTGACAAATGTGATTTCTCACGAAGTTGTTCCAGGTGGGTCAACCATCTTGCCTCTGTGATGGATATGGTGGCCAGAGATGGGTTGTTGACTTGTAGTTCGTTGAGTATCTCAGTTGAGTGTCATCCCTGAAATTGGCTTAGCTTGATGTCCTCATCAATATCTGATTTACCCATGTCAATTCCATTCAGAATGACTCTGTGCCACTTCTTGTCAGGGGTGGTGGTACACATGATGTCATTTTTGCCTGTGATGGTGGCTGCAGTGACGTTCCCAAGGGGTTCCAGGTCGGTAGCAGTGAAGTTGGGGTGGGAAATGATGATGAAGTTGCCTTTGTCGTTCCATTTGACCACGATGATGCTGGCATCGGTGTGTTGTGCTAAGGCTGCATTGGTGACCTCTACTGCCTTCATACCTGTTAGACAATCGTTGGGATCTACTGTGGGGGGGATCTGTAGAACGAGGCAGGCAGGATGGTGTCGTTGCCATGGGCTATTGGGTTGTGATGGGGGTTGCACTGGTTTGGGTGCCTTTGGGCTAGGGTGGATGACAGGGCCTGTGGCAAAGGTATTTTTGGGCCTGGCTGGGTTTTGAGTGGGGGGTGGGGGGTTGGGGGCAGTACGTTTGAGGTCCTCTACGTCTTTGGCCAATTTTCTGATGGCAGATAGGATGTCATCCAATGGGGTCTGCTCATCCGACGGCTTTGCCTTTGTATGGCAGTATAGTTCTTGTACGAGGCTGATTGTGCGATCTGGTAGCATGGCATGGATGGATAACGTGTTCAGGGTAGCCATGGCACTCTCGAGAGTCTTGTGAAGGACCACAAGGCATTCTGTTTGCGTGTGCAATTCACCGTTGTTTGGAGTTTGGGGCAGTGGGATGGCATTCTCAACAACATCACCCCAGGCAGGGTTGGATGTGCTGGTACCAGTCTGCTCCTCCATTTCCTGGTCTATGTCCAAGGGTGTATCAGGGTTGGGTGGGTGGGGTATGACTGCTGGTGTGGTGGGGGTTCCACAACCACCATTGGGGCTAGAAGGAGTCGGTGGGTCTTTATGGTGAGGGGGGTTAGGGCCCTCAGTACGAATGTGTTTAACACTGCATTCGTGATGACTCGCGAGACTATTATTGCACTCCATGCTTACTACCAGGCCTCTAGATTTTTCCGTGGGAAGATTTCCAGATGGTGATGGTAACAGAACAAGGTGCGTCTGGTACCTCTGCAGAACATGCAGAGGTTATTATCTAGATGCCTTTTGTGCTCATCAGCAGTGAGTTTCCCATCCTTACCAATCGTGTCAAACACTCAATGGTTTTACACCAACACCCCTATGTTTTGAAAGTTCTCAAATGCTTTCAAATGGAGAATGTCAAACATGTCCGAACACCTTTACCTGCTGGGTATCAACCATCTACAGCACCAAAGGGCTACAACACAAGTCCAATAACACGACAACAGTATCAGTCTGTAATAGGATCACTCCTATTCGTCATGCTTGGCACGTGTCTGGACATTGCCTTTACTGTAATCAAAATGTCACAATTCATGGCAAATCCCACCGAAGAACACCTCTCAAAGGCACTTCACATAGTGAAGTATTTGGGTTCAACTCCAAACCTTGCACTTCATTTTTCAGGAGGAGCTTCATCATTGGATTGCTATTCAGATTCTGACTGGGCAGGCGATAGTGAAACAAGATGATCAACTAGCAGATATGCAATCTTTCTTGGCAATGATTTGGTTAGCTGGCAATCTCGCCAACAACCAACAGTGGCTCTGTCATCAACAGAAGCGGAATACATGTCTATGTGCAACTGTGCACAACAGATTCTCTGGATCAAATCACTTTTCCAGGAATGTCATCTATCACTCCAACACTTCATGATGTTTGGAGATAACAAGGGCACTATACACATTGCGCAAAATCCAGTAATGGAAGGACAGTCAAAGCACATTGATATCAAGTATTATTTCCTTCGTGAATGCATTGAAAAACAAACTTTCATGCTTGACTATGTTCCCACCGATCAGCAGAAAGCTGATATGATGACAAAGAATTTGACATGGCAGAAATTCCAAGACAATCACTCGTGACTGAACCTGCTAGAGTTCAAGTCTTAGTGACGAGGAGTGTCGACAAGAGAAGTATGATCTAATCTTATCTAATCTTGGAGATTTCCAGAGATCACAGTTACATGTGATTTGGAGTAGTGTCAACCGGATTATCAGTAGATCACATGACCAGCTCCACAAGATGCCAGAACTATCACAAGCAAGGCATGTGTTTCAACACATGCTGATGCACATTACAGGCACGTTTCCAGATAACTACGTTTATGGAAAGTGCATTTGCTACATATGGGAATATGGTGAAATAGGCAAGAATAATACATATCTATGCACAGACCATGTACCACAGGTATATATACCCTGTTGGATATCCCATGTAAAGTAACGAACTCAGTGTCTAACACTCAAGTTCAATATAGTCTAAACTGTTCTCTTTTGACTCACTACTCTCTTAACAACCCAACTTCAAGAACCAGCTACTAGCTACTAAAGGTACACTTGTGTCCCTCCATTGCTGTTGCCCCAGTTTTGTTGCTACACCACTTCCCTCTCCACCTTCACTCTCACTAGTGGAAACACCAAGCATAGTGTCTGTTACGACCATGTCCAACTCTGGGCCATATCCGGTTACTCCGGTCGCATCGCAGCTCTACAGCTCAACCCCGGTCGCGCATCACTTACTCCGGTCACGGTAGCGCAGATATACCTCCGCTATGTACGACCCTTGGTCTAATCCCTACACAGTCCTTACTACACCTCACCGTCTACCCTGGTTTGACGTGAGTTCTCCGTGTGCTCGATATATCTCCTACCTTGTATCATTTTCACTGGACCTGGTTTATTTTACTCGGACCTGACTTTATTTTACCCGGACCTGACCTAGCACTTTCTCCGGTTATCCCTTGTCCGCTTTTTAGGCTGTTTACTTGTCACCGTAAGTACTCGTCCCTAGTTCTTACTTAGTATAAGTACTCTGTAGATTATCCTGTATTCTTCAGTCTGAAATCATCTAAGTCACTACTCCTGATCCTCTGTCCGTCTCCGTCTCTATCTCCGTCTGACCGGAACCTACACAAGGGATCAACGCTCGCCGTCCTTGTCATTGAATCCAAACGGTCGCAACTCCGGCCCGGGCTAACCTCTGCCCAAACCTCTGACCTCCCCTCTCGTCCGCTTTCGTCCGGACTTGACCGGACCCCCTACTGGAGTAGACCCGGACTTGACAGTATTTCAGACTCACACTTGTGTGGGTTCACTATACAAACCTTGTACGCAAACTAGTTTCATTTCTCATGACCATGACTATGCGCTCTCACGCTCGTACTGCTGCTGCACTCGCTGAAGAAGCAGGTGCAGTAGATGACCTTCACCTTTCTGCTGCCCAGCAAGCCCTATCTAATCGCAGGCAACCTCCGGCTTCTGTAAGCCAATTCCGGAGCTTTACAGCTCGAAACCCCACAGCATCTTTGACTCCGCGTCGAGATGCTGTGTCTCAGAGCCTTCGTGGTTCTGCAGACTTAGGTCGCCATGAATCTGTTTCTGGTGACAGGTTTCCCTACCGTCATGACTCCACTCCGGAGCGTCGCGAACCCGGTCGTTTCCAATGGTTTGGCCCTGAGGATGGTCCCGGAGATGATCTGGACGACCCCGGAGATGATAACAACAACAACAATGATGACGACGACGACGAATTTCTTGACGCCACGGAAGAACTAGATCCTAGCCTGGCTGTCTTCCACAATCTCGCCATCGCTGTCAACCGCCTCTCCCACTCCTCCCGCCATTCCAACAACTCCTCCTCCCGTGCCAAGGTCCGTGAACCAGACACCTTCGATGGCATGGACCCCAAGAAACTCCGGACCTTCTTGGTCCAATGCGAATTATGTTTCCAGGATCGCGCCAAAGCTTTCCGCCAAGATAGGGCAAGGGTGACGTTCGCCCAGTCCTATCTAAGAGGTATGACTCTGGAATGGTTCGAACTGGACCTCCTCAACTCCGGTAATCCGGCTGACCGTCCGTGCTGGATGGACAGCTGGGTCCACTTTGTCGCAGAACTCCAAAGTACCTTTGGACCTCACGACCCAGTTGCTGATGCTGAGCACCAGCTCGAGCATCTCCGGATGAAAGACTTGTACCGTGTTACACGGTACATTGTAGATTTCAACCGCCTCGCTTCGCAGGTTCAGGACTATGGGGATGGCGCACTCCGTCGCCTGTTTTACTCCGGTCTCCCGGACCACCTCAAGGATGAGATCGCCCGAGTCGGGAAGCCCCTGACTCTGAATGGGCTGAGAGCCCTTTGTCAAGAGATCGATGCACGCTATTGGGAGCGCAAAGATGAGATCTCCCATACGACGAAGAGCCAGCCTACCTCGTCCACTCCCAAGCCCTCCAACTCCGGAGGCAATACCCCCAAGTCCGGTCAAGCTCAGACCGGCAACTCCACCAGTTCCGCCAACACCTCTGGCTCGTCTAAGGTGACCAGCAACCAGTCCTCGTCCGGCTCCAAACCGGACCTAACCAACAAGCTTGGTAAGGACGGGAAACTGACCACAGACGAGCGTAAAAGGCGGCTTGACAACAACCTCTGCATGTTCTGCAGGGGTACCGGACACTTCGCGGACAATTGTCCAAAGAAGTCCAAAAAGGCCAAAGCTCGCGCTGCGGCCATCGCTGCTGAGTCCGGTAAGACGGACTCGAACTCGGGTGCCAACTCCGAGTCAAAAAAAGAGTAAGCAGCTCCCGGCCCTCCGCACAACCGGCGAGCTGCATTGACTCCGGAAGTGCACCTAAGGAGGCCCGCCTCAATGCGTCCACTCTTTTCGACCCAAACTCCCTTATGCCACATGTTTCCCTTTTGTCCTTTGATATACCTAAAATCCGCACACTCGTGGACTCCGGGTCCATGCATTGTTTTGTAGATTTACGATTCGCGCACAAAAACAACATTACCTCCTATCCCGTCTCTCCCATGCAACTCCAGTTATTTGACGGTACATCAAACTTTGTAATTACTCAAGCTATCGATTTATCAGTGCAGTTCCCCGCATCCGGTGATGTCACCCCCATGACTTTTTACCTTGCTCCGTTGGATTCTGAATGCTCGATTGTCCTTGGACATAACTGGCTCACCCGCTATAATCCGTTGATTGACTGGGTATTGAGTAGTTTAACATTCCGGACTCTTGCAGGAAGTTTGCCAGCGCCCCTGTCGACTCCCTCTCCGGTTCTGCCCGGAAACTCTGACTCCGGCCTCTCCGGCCAGTCTACCCCAGGCCTTGCGCCATCTGTCGACACTCCGGTTTGCACCCCCCCACATATCTCTCTAATCAACGCAGCTGCTGTTGTGCGTGCGTGCAGTTTAGAAGGATCCACAAAGTACCAACTCCAGCTGCGTCCTGCCGACTCAGCAAAGGCCCGTTCTTCTTCTATATCAACTCCGCCGGACTTGGACATCTTCCCTCCAGAATACCGCGACTATGCAGACGTGTTCAGTAAGGCGAAAGCCTCCAAACTTCCCCCGCATCGCGATTACGATTTGAAGATCGAACTCAAAGAAGGTACTTCGCCACCCCTGGGAACCCTTTACTCACTGTCTCCGGTCGAGCTTTCCGCCCTCCGGACATTCATCGATGAGAATCTTACTACAGGTTTCATCCGCCCTACCGCTTCCTCTCACGCTGCTCCGGTCCTTTTCGTCAAAAAGAAGGATGGCTCCCTATGACTATGCGTTGATTTTAGAGGCCTAAACAAAATCACCAAAAAGGATCGCTATCCACTCCCCCTTATCTCCGATCTATTGGACTCACCCAGCCGTGCTAAAATCTATTCCAAGATTGACCTCCGGCACGCGTACCATCTAGTCCGGATTGCTCCGGGCGATGAATGGAAGACCGCCTTCCGTACACGCTATGGGTCCTATGAGTGGTTAGTAATGCCCTTTGGCCTCACTAACGCCCCTGCAGCATTCCAGCGCTTTGTCAACACCGTCTTTGCTGACATGCTGGATGTCTGTGTCGTCGTGTACCTCAACGACATCCTCATCTACTCCGAGGATATGGAGTCTCACCAGCAGCATGTCCGGGAGGTACTCCGCCGACTCCGGTTGCATGGCCTCTTCGCCAAACCGGAGAAATGCAAGTTCCACTCGGACTCAGTGGAATACCTTGGCTACCGTCTATCCCCTGAAGGTCTAACCATGTCTCCGGACAAAATACAAACCATCTCCGATTGGCCTGAACCTCATAAGGTAAAGGACATCCAATCCTTCTTGGGATTCGCCAACTTCTACCGCCGGTTCATTTTCAACTACTCCGACATTGTGGTCCCTCTCACCCGGCTCACCCGGAAAGATGCTCCTTGGGTCTTCTCTGAGGACTGTCAATGCGCTTTCAATGCTCTCAAGCACGCCTTCACTACCGCGCCCATACTCACTCACTTTATTCCGGACACCCCTATCATCGTGGAAATGGACGCCTCCGACTACGCAGTCGCTGGTATCCTGTCTATCACCTGCTCCGACGGAGAGATCCGTCCGGTAGCATTCTACTCCCGGACCTTGACTGCTCCGGAGCTGAACTACGACACCCACGATAAGGAACTCCTTGCCATCTTCAAGGCATTCCGGAACTGGCGCCATTACCTTGAAGGCTCCGCCTCCCCTATTGACGTCGTCACTGACCACAAGAACCTAGAGTATTTCTCTACCTCCAAAGTTCTCTCCCGCTGGCAAGCCCGGTGGTCTGAATTTCTCTCCCAGTTTAACCTCGTCATTCGTTTCCGCCCCAGAAAACTCGGTGCCAAGCCAGACACTCTCACTAGACGATGGGACATCTACCCCAAAGAGGGGGATAGTGGCTACGCCCGTGTTAATCCACAAAATCTCAGGCCGGTGTTCACCCAAGAACAACTGACTAACTCCCTTCGCGCAACCATCCTAGAGTTTCCGGTCCTCCGTCGAGCAGTTGCCATCATGGACGTGGAAACACTCCACAACAACATCTTATCTGCTCTCCCCTCAGATCCCATTGCCCAGATCCACCTCTCTGACCCTCCAGACTCTCGCTGGTCTGCAGACGAGGCAGGATTCCTCCGCCTAGATGGTCGCATCTATGTACCGGACCTGGACGGTCTCCGTCTCCGGGTACTCCGGTATCACCATGATCACCCACTCTCTGGCCACTTTGGGCAAAACCGGACTCTGGAACTAATCCGGCATAAGTATACCTGGCCTGGTCTCAGGACCTTTGTCAAGGACTACGTCCAGTCATGCACCTCCTGCGCTCGAGCTAAGACACCGCGCCATCGACCCTATGGGTTACTAAAACAGCTCCCTGTCCCGGAGAGACCTTGGAACTCCATACCCATGGACTTTATAGAGCAACTCCCTGCCTCTACCGGATTCACAGCTATCTTGGTCATAGTAGATAGGCTCTCTAAACAGGCCATCTTCATTCCTACTCACAACACCATCACTAGCCCGGAGCTCGCGAAGCTCTTCCTACTCCATGTATTCTCCAAGCACGGTGTTCCCGCCCACGTCACTTCAGATCGCAGTACTGAGTTTGTCTCCCACTTCTTCCGGTCACTCAGAAAAGCCCTCGACATGCGCCTCCACTTCACCTCCGGTTACCACCCGGAGGGCGACGGCCAGACAGAGCGTTCCAACCAGACACTCGAACAATACCTCCGCATCTACTGCAACTACCAGCAGGACAACTGGGCGGAACTACTCCCACTGGTGGAGTTTGCTTATAATAACGCACCTAGTGCTACCACCGGAGTCTCACCATTCTTCGCTAACAAAGGTTATCATCCTAACGTCTCTGTCTATCCGGAGCGCGATATGACCTCTGCACGGGCTCGTGACTACGCAGTCGACCTCGAGTCGCTGCACCAATACCTTCAAGAAGAAATGGCCAACGCGCAACTTTGCTACCAAGGTCCGGCTGATGCCAAACGCACTCCAGCACCGGACTTCAAAGTAGGGGATCAAGTATACGTTAAAGCCAAGTACTTCCAGTCTACTTGACCATCCAAAAAGCTATCAGAAAAGAATCTTGGGCCCTACACTATCATAGCACAAGTAGGCTCTCTCTCTTTTATGCTACGCCTTCCAGATTCCATGCGCACCGTTCATCCCGTCTTCCATGTCTCCCAACTTGAACCGGCCATACCCAACACCATACCGGACTGGATACAACCTCCTCCGCCACCGGTGGAAGTTGATGGTGAACCGGAGTTCGAGATCTCTGAGATCCTCGACTCCAAGGTTGACCATCGACGCAGAACATGCAAGTTGCTTTACTTGGTACGTTGGTCCGGTTATGAAGGAACTGACGAAGAAACGTCATGGCTTCTCGCCACTGAACTTGGCAACGCTACAGAACTCTTAGGAGATTACCATGTCCGGTACCCGGACAAACCCGGACCACTCGCATCCATGTAGTATTACTCTTGCCTCTGTTTCTGTTATCCGTTTAACTCTCTGTCTCTCCCCTCTGTTTCATTTTATCTTGTAATATCACTCACTAAACTCAGATCACTTTTCTTTATAAACAAAAGTAAAAAAAAAAAACTAATTTACATTCTATTTACAAGACCCGGACCGGACCAACTACTCCGGCACACCGTTGCCAGGGTTCTCCTGCTCCTCACAGAGCCCCTGGACTTCCTGTTCAACCTCCTCCGGGTCAACCTCCGCCCCACTGTCCTCCGACTCCTCGTCCTCGTCCCAGGGCGCCGTGAAGAAACGGCACTCCTCGAGAAAGGTCTCGAGGCCCGCCGTCAGCCGCTCGTTTCCTCTGGCCACCGAGCGGGTGGCATCCGCGACCCGGCGCATCTGACCGGTCATCTCCTCCACCGCTCCGGTCAACTGGTCCAGTCGTTCCAGGAATGGCCCAGGGTCAAACCCGGACTGTTTCCCAGACAGCCCCGGTACTTCGATGATATCGTCGTCGTCGTTGGCAATCTTCGCTGCCGTCTTCTTCTTCTTGCGCTTCTCGCCTCCGCGTGGTGACGTCGCCACCTCCTTCTCCTTCGCCTTGCCCTTCGCCTTGTCGCCACCGGACCCGGACCCGGCGTTCCCCACCTCCGGCCACTCACACCGCTCCTTGAGCCCCACGCACTTCATACACGCGCGCTGTTTGGGCTTCTCTGGGTCCCTTTCGCACTTCGCCTTGTGCTTCATGCAACGGAGGCACCTGCCAGGAAGTTAGTAAAAAGCAAAAGAAATAAAAATGTTACTTACCGGACCTCGCCACTCCGGTCTCCACTCGGACCCACCTCCAGCTCTTCCCTCGCCCTTTTCTTCGACGCCTCCTGCGCCAGTGCCCTCTGTCTCGCAGCGACCTCTGCTGCACTTCCGCCCTGTCCTTCTCCGCCTGCTCGCGCGCTTGGTGCTCCGCCTCCTCTTTGGCCTTGCGTTCCGCCTCCGCCTTGGCTCTCTCTGCCTCCTCTCGTGCTCTGGCCTCCGCCTCTTCGCGCACTCGCCTCTCCGCCTCTTCCCTACGTTGTTTCTCCTCCCTCTTCACTTGCTTACATCAACGACACTCCTTCGCTTTGGTGTCAAGGACGTCCGACTCGTCTTCGCTACTGGATTGCAACTCCGGCATGGAGGCCTTCGTCCAATCCTTGGACTCGGTGGCAGCGGGGGCGATGGGGCTGGTGGACTTGGAAATGTTCGACATATTGTTAGAGGACAGAGAACTGAGGGGTACTACAGGCAAAACCAGTCCGATCTTTATAGATCCAAAGTTCGTACTCAGACATTCACTCCGGACTCCGCATTGTTCTAGGTGACCACATGTCAGCCTCATTGGGGCCTCATGGGTTCGGCCCCTAAAGGGGGGATACTGTTATGACCATGACCAACTCCGGGCCATATCCAGTTACTCCGGTCGCATCGCAGCTCTACAGCTCAACCCCAGTCGCGCATCACTTACTCCGGTCATGGTAGCGCAGATATACCTCTGCTATGTACGACCCTTGGTCTAATCCCTACACAGTCCTTACTACACCTCGCCGTCTACCCTGGTTTGACGTGAGTTCTCCATGTGCTCGATATATCTCCTACCTTGTATCATTTTCACCAGACCTGGTTTATTTTACTCGGACCTGACTTTATTTTACCCGGACCTGACCTAGCACTTTCTCCGGTTATCCCTTGTCCGCTTTTTAGGCTGTTTACTTGTCACCGTAAGTACTCGTCCCTAGTTCTTACTTAGTATAAGTACTCTGTAGATTATCCTGTATTCTTCAGTCTGAAATCATCTAAGTCACTACTCCTGATCCTCTGTCCGTCTCCGTCTCTATCTCCGTCTGACCGGAACCTACACAAGGGATCAACGCTCGCCGTCCTTGTCATTGAATCCAAACGGTCGCAACTCCGGCCCGGGCTAACCTCTGCCCAAACCTCTGACCTCCCCTCTCGTCCGCTTTCGTCCGGACTTGACCGGACCCCCTACCGGAGTAGACCCGGACTTGACAGTGTCTCTGGAAGACTGTGGCTCATCAATGCTTAATGCAGAAAAGCAGTTCAAACCCTTGCCCTTGGAGGGCATGAGTTGTTTTATCCTATTGTAGTATGGCCAGCCCTTGGTTTTGAAAGGCATTGCATCCTTGTATTTCTATAGATATTGCCATTAGTCCCAGGATGTGTTACTTGTTATTGTGTAGAGTGTACCTTAACAAAGTTGTCCCATATCCTGTCAAGTCCGGGTCTACTCCGGTAGGGGGTCCGGTCAGGTCCGGACGGAAACGGACAAAGGGAGAGGGCAGAGGGCTGGACAAGGGATTAGTCTGGCCGGAGTTGGTGACCGTTTGGACTCAACGACTAAGGACAATGAGCGTTGATCCCTTGCGTAGGTTCCGGTCAAGAAGGGGAGACAGAGACAGAGACAGAGACAGGCAAGATCAGGAGTAGAGGCTATGGTTGATTTCAGACTGAGACTATACAGAATAAACTACGGAGTACTTATACTAAGTAGAAACTAGGGTCAAGTACATATGGTGACAAGTAAACAACCTAATAGCGGACAAGGAACGACCGGAGTTAGGACTAGGTCAAGTCCGGTGAAAATAACATCAGGTCCGATGAAAATAAAGCAGGTCCAGTGAAAATACTACAAGGTATGAGATATAAACAGAGCACGGAGAACTCACGGTACTACAGGGTTGACAGAGAAGTGAAGTAACGACTGGATAGGGATTAATGCAAAGGGTCGCACTTAGTGGAAGAGTATGTGTGCGTCCGGGACTGGAGTGACGCGCAGAGGTCCGGAGTTGAGCTGTAGTGCTGCGATGCGACTGGAGTAACCAGGTATGATCCGGAGTTGGACATGGTCGTAACAGTATCCCCCCTTTAGGGGCCGAACCCATGAGGCCCCAATGAGGCTGCAGTGTGGTCACCTAGAACAATGCGGAGTCCGGAGTGTTTTGTCTGAGTATGAATCTTGGATCTATAAAGATCAGACCGGTCTTGCTCTTACCCCCAGTTTTCTGCCTTCTACCAACATGTCCGCACCAGCCAAGTCTACCACCCCCACTGCCACTTCCACTGCCGAGTCCAAGGATTGGACAAAGGCCACCACACCGGAGCTACTGTCCAGTAGCGAGGACAAGTCGAGCGTTCTCGACGCGAAGGCGAAGGAGCGTCGTCGCCGCAAGCAGGTGAGGAGAGAGGAGAGGCAGCGTTGGGAGGCGGAAGAGAAGAGAGCACGCGAGGAGGCGGAGCGTGCAAAGGCGGAGGCAGAGCGAAAGGTGAGGGAGGAGGCGGAATCGCAAGCGAGGGTGGAGTGGGAACAGAGGAAGGCGGCGGAAGTGGCTGCCAAGCAGAGGGCGGTGGAGGTAGCTGCCAAGCAAAAGGCAATGGCACAGGAGGCGTCGAAGAAGAGAGCAAGGGAGGAACCGGAGGCAAGTCTGGTAGGAGAGGTCCAGTAGGTTTTATTTTATTCTATTTCTCACATAGTTCAGTCAAAAGCCCTCGCAAAAGTGGGTCATCGGACATGTACATTTGCCTGTAAAGGTGGGACTAGCCGACGCCGGCCGATGCTCGCAAAACTGGGCCAGGCCGATGTTTTCTATTATTGCAAATCTAGTACAGGCCTGAGGGACATTAATCACTGCAAAACTGGGATGGGCTGATGTTTGATAAAAATTGCAGAACTGGGACTGGTGGGAGCATTGTAAAACTAGGTCAGGCCTGTTGAACAAAAAAATTGACAAGTGTTGCAAAGCTGGGACTGGCCGATGTTGTAGATACATTGCAAAACTGGGTCAGGCCTGTTGAGAAAAAAGTTGTCAATTACTGCAAAACTGGGTCAGGCTGACATGGCAGAATGGGGTCAGGCCTTTTGAGGAAAAAATTGTCAAGCATTGCAAAACTGGGTCAGGCTGACATTGTATATACATTGCAGAACTGGATCAGGCCTGTTGAGAAAAAAAGTTGTCAAGCATTGCAAAACTGGGTCAGGCTGACATTGCAGAACTGGGTCAGGCCTGTTGAGGAAAAAGTTGTCAAGCATTGCAAAACTGGGCCAGGCTGACATTGCAGAACTGGGTCAGGCCTGTTGAGGAAAAAGTTGTCAAGCATTGCAAAACTGGGCCAGGCTGACATTGCAGAACTGGGTCAGGCCTGTTGAGGAAAAAGTTGTCAAGCATTGCAAAACTGGGCCAGGCTGACATTGCAGAACTGGGTCAGGCCTGTTGAGGAAAAAGTTGTCAAGCATTGCAAAACTGGGCCAGGCTTGACATTGCAGAACTGGGTCAGGCCTGTTGAGAAACAAAGTTGTCAAGTACTGCAAAACTGGGTCAGGCCTGTTGAGCAAAAAAGTTGTCAACCATTGCAAAACTGGGTCAGACCCAAAATTGATACACATTGCAGAATTAAATTACTGTGCTGACTACCAAAAATGTGGACCATTGATTAGGCAATATTGTGTACTGTTGGTGTGATAGTGTTGACTACCAAAGATGTGCAGCTTGGATTATCTAATGTTGTGTTCTATTGGTGTGGTAGTGCTGATTACCAAAAATGCGGACTATTGATTAGCCAATGCTGTGTAGTGTTGTTGTTGTAGTGTACTACCAAAAATGTGTAGTATTGATTACCTAATGTTGGGTACTCTTGGTGTGGTAGTGCTGATTACCAAAAATGCGGACTATTGATTGGCCAATGTTGTGTAGTGTTGTTGTTGTAGTGTACTACCAAAAATGTGTAGTATTGATTACCTAATGTTGGGTACTCTTGGTGTGGTAGTGCTGATTACCAAAAATGCGGACTATTGATCAACCAATATTGTGTGGTGTTGTTGTAGTGTACTACCAAAAAAAGTGTAGTACTGATTACCTAATGTTGTGTAGTATTGATGTGATAGTGTTCATTACCAAAAATGCGGACTGTTGATTAGCCAATATTGTGTAGTGTTGTTGTTGTAGTGTACTACCAAAGATGTGTAGTATTGATTATCTAATGTTTTGTACTGTTGGTGTGGTAGTGTTGATTACCAAAAATGTGTAGCTTGGATTACCTAATGTTGTGTACTGTTGGTGTGGTAGTGCTGATTACCAAAAATGCGAACCATTAGCCAATGTTGTGCAGTGTTGTTGTAGTGTTGATTACCAAAAATGTGTAGCTTGGATTACCTAATGTTGTGTACTGTTGGTGTGGTAGTGCTGATTACCAAAAATGCGAACCATTAGCCAATGTTGTGCAGTGTTGTTGTTGTAGTGTTGATTACCAAAAATGTGTAGCTTGGATTACCTAATGTTGTGTACTGTTGGTGTGGTAGTGCTGATTACCAAAAATGCGAACCATTAGCCAATATTGTGTAGTGTTGTTGTTGTAGTGTACTACCAGAAATGTGTAGTATTAATTACCTAATGTTGTGTACTATTGATGTGGTAGTGTTGATTACCAAAAATGCGAACTATTGATCAACCAATGTTGTGTAGTGTCATTGTTGTAGTGTTGATTACCAAAAATGTGTAGCTTGGATTACCTAATGTTGTGTACTGTTGGTGTGGTAGTGTTGATTACCAAAAATGCGGACTATTGATTAGTCAATATTGTGTAGTGTTGATTACCAAAAATGTGTAGTTTGGATTACCTAATGTTGTGTACTGTTGGTGTGGTAGTACTGATTATCAAAAATGCGGACTATTGATTAGTTGTTGTAGTGTACTAACAAAAATGTGTAGTATTGATTATCTAATGTTGTGTACTGTTGGTGTAGTAGTACTGATCATCAAAAATGCGGACTATTGATTAGTTGTTGTAGTGTACTACCAAAAATGTGTAGTTTGGATGACCTAATGTTGTGTACTGTTGGTGTGGTAGTGTTGATTATCAAAAGTGCGGACTATTGGTTAGTCAATATTGTGTAGTGTTAATTACCAAAAATGTGTAGTTTGGATTACATAATGTTGTGTACTGTTGGTGTGGTAGTGTTGATTATCAAAAATGCGGACTATTGATTAGCCAATATTGTGTAGTTTGGATTACCTAATGTTGTGTACTGTTGGTGTAGTAGTGCTGATTATCAAAAATGCGGACTATTGATTAGCCAATATTGTGCAGTGTTGTTGTTGTAGTGTACTACCAAAAATGTGTAGTATTGATTACCTAATGTTGGGTACTCTTGGTGTGGTAGTGCTGATTACCAAAAATGCGGACTATTGATCAACCAATATTGTGTGGTGTTGTTGTAGTGTACTACCAAAAATGTGTAGTACTGATTACCTAATGTTGTGTAGTGTTGATGTGATAGTGTTCATTACCAAAAATGCGGACTGTTGATTAGCCATTATTGTGTAGTATTGTTGTAGTGCACTACCCAAAATCTGTACTGTTGATTACCCAATGTTGTGTAGTGTTGATTACCAAAAGTGCGGACTTCTGATTAGCCATTATTGTTTAGTGTTGATTACCAAAAATGCGGACTATTGATTAGGAAATGTAGTGTAGTGTTTGTGTATTGGAGTTGATTACCAACATTGTGTATTTTTCATTAACTAAATTCAGTAGTGTCAACACTTGATTACATAAGCTCTCCAAGCGCCACTACTCCCAAAACATTACCATATTTGGTCAATAGTTGACTTCAAATATTCCCACCTTTGTTCTGGTACTTTTCTTCCCCTTCTGTGCTTCATCCCTGGTCCAAATGTACTGTAAAAATGATTCTGTATCCCATATTACCCTATAGGATCACCATTGGACCCTCATCTAAATGTGCAAGGGGCTCTGTATCCCCAGAGAGTAGTGCAGGCTTAAAAACACCAAAAATGTTCGCATTTTTGATACATTCAACATATCAGCTTAAAGAATGCATCCCCATACAGTGGATATATGTACCTACAACATATTTACAGTCCACAGCATGGGATCCATGTCCTGGTGCGATGTTTTATGTTTTTCCTTTGCAAACATATCACCATGGCAGGCAATTACTAGGAGGTATGGTGGCTACTGGATGGTCTCCAGTGGTATTACTATGCTATACCAAAGTCCCAATACAATCTAGTGAGCAGCTGACCACTCCAAGAGGAGCAGCATAGAAAACAGCACTTTCATAACAATAGGTGCTGTATGATCCTCCAGATCAGGTATGCACAATATGACTATCTCAAAAGCTGGGGGATACCATACAGTAGTGGATACAATTTACTCAAGTCAATACCGCTTGATGTGGGGGAGGGAAGGGCACAATAACATACAGAAGGCGTGGGAAAATACCCCACAAAATGCGGAGATATGCAAAAACATTACATATCACACAACACATAACATCTACTGACCTAGAAATGCTACCAACAGCCTACTAATATCACATAATGCTTATACTCAGCTGTTCTCAGCATGTTGTTCTGATATAACTTGACATAGGCAGGGAGAACCCTGCCCGTCTCCTGGTCAAGCGCCTGAGGGGTGAGCTGCGTTTTGAAAGCATGGAAGATAGAGACTATCCACTGGACAGCCTTTGGACTGTCCTTTGGACACGAGGTCGGGACAGTAGGAATGGCAAAGGATTTGCCAGTGTTGGGGCCGGCTTTCGTGGTCCAGGACCAGTAGAATGGATGAGCATCAACATAATGGAGAACCGAGCAGGGGATCACAGGGGGAGCGAATCAAGACCGGAAGGTGCCTTTGGGGAAGGCATGGTAACACTTTCCAATCTCTGAGAGAAGGATCGTGCATGGCGATGAGTGAGAACACTGATGTTTGGGTGGGGCAGAGGCCTGTCCCAAAACAGAAGGTGGTGGTTGAGGTGCAAGAGGCATCCTCTGCATCACCCTGTTGGTGTAGATCCCCTCTTCCCCTCCTCAGCATATCCTCTCTGGACGCCGCGGAGGCAAACCACCACTCGCACTTTTTTGTAGTCCTTTGTTGGTGTTGTGTTTGGGTTGTTGTTTCGACCTAAACCCTCACTTTGACTCACACCGGGCAGTCTACCAGTCAGTTGGTAATGTTGATTGGATGGAGCCAGATACGAGCTAGACCAGCTAGAAGTCATAGAAGCCATAGTTAAGTGTTTGTATCCCTTGTCAGTATGCTTGTTATTTAAACCTCTCTCACTTGTTACAACAATAATTGCAATCTTGCAATCTTGAAGAATAGGCTATTTGTTGTCAACATAATTCAGTTTTGTCGCCAAGCGCTGGGCAACCAAAGAATAAGATAATTGTTCCTTTTTTGATTGCGTGCAGGTCCTGGCTCCGTTTTACACAATAATGTGTTCCCCAGTATTTTTTTAAATAATTATGGCATGCCTATCTGCATTTATGAAAGCCTTTGTCTGATTCTTGTTTCTTTGTGCTGGTCGCCCTCCCCTCACTCCTCTGCCACCGTCTTCTTTATCTCATTGTTCACCCTCTCTTGAAATGTCGTCAACCTCAGTGACCTCAGTTCCTGCGTTCACCAATCCAAGTTTACCTCCACCCGCTATTCCTGTCCTATCCTCCCACATCAACTTGGTATCTACTCCACACATCACCCTCTCTTCACAAGAAGGGTTGGTTTTTATTCCTACTGTGCGCCTAAGTGAGGGAAGAGGTCAGAACAACCAACAACCAACACCAAATGACAGCAATATGCGAGCGGTGGTCTTCCTTTGCGTATCTGGTATCTAATCTCCTGTGGGGGATATGCTGCACACCTTCAGGCAAGGTGCAGGAGGGAAGGGAAGGGCTTGTGATGGGGAATGAATGCGATTGGGGATGGGATTGACTCTTCTTCAGGCTACCACAGTAGTTAGGAAGAGCCCTGGGGTTGAGGAGTGATGATAGATTGATGATAGGGGGGATACAGCAGTGATGGAGCAAGGGGGAAGCAAGGGGACAGCTCCTGCTTCAAGAATGCGATGGACAGTGATGGGATGGAGTGGACAGATGAGCTAGACTGCGCTTCAGCCTAGAGAAATGATCAGATACTAGATATATCTGATAAACAGCAATAATGGAGCTTTAGGCCAGCACTGAGTGACCTACAAGTCCAAGGACAGAGAGGGAGCTTATAGACAGTGAGGGAGAGTGAATGTGGTCTCTTTATTGAGGGGGAAGCAGACACTTCCTTGCAGCCTTTGGCTGCTGGTTTATATACAGGAGGGGCTGTGGCCCAGTAAGCACAAATGACAAAGTGCTTGGTAAGAGATTGGTAAGAAATTGGTAAGTGATCAGTAAGCAGTGTAATCAGGCTGAGTAATCAATGGGGAGAGCCTAAACAAGCTGCTGAGCCAAAAGAAAGAGCAAAAACACAGGTAAAAAGGGGTGCATAACCAAGAATATGGAAAAATCATTGCATGGGGCCCAAAAGAGAGGGGGGGAAAGCATGGGATGAGTAGATCAAAGCTAAATGAGCATATGCGATGACATAATGCATATGAATCATAGGGGCATGAGTCATGAATTGATAAGCAGTATAATAAGCATGATTTGAAGGATGATTGGTAAGTGATTGATAAGGGGAATAATGGAGATTTGTAATGCCAAGAGGGGATGAATAATGCGCAGCAGAGTGAGTCAGAGTGAGCCAGAGTGACTCTGTGTGACTCAGAAAGAAGGGAAGCACAACCTATGATTTATTGAACTTTAGATCTGGAAATGAGCTTCTGAAGCAGTGCCACTGATGGGAGTGGCTGGGGGATAATAGAAGAACTGATCCGACCAGAGGAGCAGTGTCAGGGGGCCTGGAATGACAAGTAGAGTCACAGCTGGTCACAGAGTGTCACAAATCCCTTGGGTTGAGCTTCTGTAGGGCAAAAACATGAAAATTGGTGCTCCCAAGTACAGTCTTCTCTAGAGCAGTAGGGAGAAGGTTCTGTACTCTGTGGGGGTTCCTAAGAAGGGTTCTAGAGCACTGTATCATTTGTGTTTGCTGCAGGATAGCAGGGAAGAGAATCACAAGTAGCAGATTCGACATGTCCAGGGAAGCGAGATGAATGACAGTGGGAGATGGATGTGACAGGACTCTGGGACAAAAGAACCATATGCAGAGGACTCAGGAGACACAGAGATAACCACGTATGAATCTTCAAGTCTAATGATAGACTTGAGGTGACCAAAGTATGTGCACAATGTGGGACTGACAAGGAGAACACGCTGACCAAGAACGAGAGGGATTGAGGGAGCAGGCTGGGAAGATATGTGCCAGACAGTGCACAGGAGCTCTGGGAGAGGCTGTCCCAAGAGCAGGACGTAGTTGAGGTCTGCTGCAATAGCAGAGAAACGTTCCAGAGAAAATGCGGACTCCATAGTGAGCAATAGAGTGGAGGTCTGGATTGCGGGTGAAATATCTCCGTGGGAAATGAACAGATTTACATCGGAACTTGATAGGCAGATAGACTACAGTCTAGGCTTTCTGACCATATAGTCACGTGCTTGATAGCTTCAGAAACGGTGGAGCTATTCACAAAATCGGAATGCCGGCACTGGGTGCCTAATTTTGATATTTGGGTCTAAAATTCATTTCTTCTCTTTCTCCTTCGTTGCTCTATTGTTTCTTCTTCTTCTTTGGTTGCTCTGGTATGGGAGTTGGACTGCAGTTGCTTGCATTCCTTTCTCATACCAAAAAAACAGTCATCTTCTTTGAATTCTTCTGCTTCTTGGCTGGTCCTTACGTGAGTGGTGACTGCTAGACATTGGCAGTCATCTCTTGCACCAGGATAGTTATTCTTGTGCGATAGATGGCTATGATGAGCTTGTACTCATCCTTCACATAAGGATAGTCTTGACTTTGTGTGAGAGAGATAGCAAGTGCTGTCTCTATCCCTCAAGTTGGGGCAATCTTTCAACAGATCTTGGGTGTGCATTCTTTGCATTGATTCATTGGCTAACTTTCTCCATGTTCACAGTACCAAACACCTTTGGTGCATGACACCGTTACAAATAATTTCAACTCTTATGATCTATGGCACAGTCGTTTAGGTCACCCTAACCATCAAACTATGTGGCATGCTACTCGCACTACCAATGCTATTGAGAAGTTGGACATACCAACAGTGATGCCACTCTGTCCTGATTGTCAGATTGGCAAGATGCCTTCAAGGTCTTTTCCATCTTCCGATAAACGAGCAGATAAGATACTTGAGATGGTGCACTGCGACCTGGTTGAGTTCCCTGTCTTGTCTTACTATCAACACAAGTACTGTCTCACAATCATTGATGACTACTCTGGATATGGCACAGTTTGTCTTTTGCGGTTGAAATCGGACACCACTGCTGCATTCTCTACCTGGGTAACCTGGGCTGAGAAACAAACTGGTCATTCACTCCTACGAGTACGTTCTGATCGAGGAGCAGAATTTATGGCAACCATATTTAAAACCTTCTTCACCTCCAAAGGAGTAGAACAACAACTCTCCGTTTTGGATCATCCACAGCAAAATGGTCGTGCAGAAAGGTTCAATTGGACCTTACTCGAGAAGGAAGAAACCATGTGTCACACAGCATGTCTACCAAAGAATCTTTGGAACTTCGCTCTTGACACTGCAGTCCACGTATAAAACAGGACACCAATGTGCCGCATAGGATGGAAAACACCTGTTGAACTTCTGTTCCACAAGAAACCTGATATTTCATACCTTTGAGTATTCAGATGTCTGGCTTATGTCCATATACCAAAGGACAAGTGAAAGGACAAACTCACTCCGAAAGCCAAAGAAATGATATTCCTTGGTTATGAACCAGGAACGAAAGGTTACCGCTTCTTGCGAAATAATAGATCTATCTATGTGGAAACAACAGCCACATTCATTGAAAACTTATTCCCTAATTGTCCCGAAGAAAAGTTGAAGAAGAAAATCGATATTCCTGAACCAATTCATCCTCCTCAAGAAGGAGCAACAGGTAATAACAATGAAGATGATCACCAACCTCCACCTGACGATCTGGAATTTCCACCCATTGACCCATTACAACCAGATGAAGGTCATACAAGCGGTGATGATTCTAAAGATGACACCACAAAGCCACAAAGTCCAACCCAACGCCCTCCAAAAACTACAGCAGAGGAAGTCACTGACAATGACACGCAAGCTCCTCATGGAGGACAAACAAATCCTGAGAACTCACAACCAAGACCATCAGGATCACACAGACAACCAACATCACATTTTGAAGAGCATGGTCGAGCATCTCCCATTCCTTCAAACAGAACTCCTTTTATAGCACCACACTGTCATAACCCCCCTCGAGTTCGTAATCCACCTGTGAGACCAGATAATATCTATGGTCAAAGAAATCCAGTGGATATAGAACAAGAAATTGCAAGGGAATGAGAGTGGACAAGGACTGTTCTAGGTCAAGGAGTACCTACTATTCCACAACCAGAACCTATGGTTGAATCTGGACCAAATGTTCCTGCACCTGCAGAACCTCAACAAGAGGCTCCCCCTATCATTGTTTCACTACCGTCAATGGATGAGGACGAGAACAAAATGGAAGATGTCATTGTTCCAAATAACGATGTTGACACCATGATTCAACTGGGCCAACACTACATTCTCAACTATATAATGAAACAAGTGGCAAAACTGCTCAAAGGCATTCCTTATCACTATAAGGATGTTAAAAACTATCCATTAGATGAACAAAAGAAGTGGGAACAGGCATGCAAGGAAGAAATTAAATCTATTGAAGATAGAAATGTATGGACTTTGGTGGATTGTCCACCAGATCGAAAACCCGTCAAATGCCATTGGGTATTCGCAAAGAAATCAGATGGAAGATTTAAAGCCTGCTTGGTTGCGAAAGGCTTTTCACAAATCTATGGTGAAGATTATGATGAAACCTTCTCACCGGTCACACATTTTGAAACAGTATGACTGCTTCTGGCTTACGCATGTCGAAATGACTGGGAAATTGAAAGTCTTGATGTAAAGACTGCCTTCTTATACAGGCAACTCAATGAAGAAATATACATGGAGCAACCCGAAGGTTTTAAAGTACCCGGTGTGAGTCAAAGTGTGGATTTGGGTCGGAGTAATAACCCAAACACAACACCAACAAAGGACTACGAAAATGTGCGAGTGGTGGTTTACCTCCACGGTGTCCAGAGAGGATGTGCTGAGGAGGGGGGAAGGGGATCTACACCAACAGGGTGATGCAGATGATGATGCAGGATACTCCTGGGGTACAGGAGCAATAGAAGACAAAGGGGATAGGGGTCTGGACTCTTCCTAAAGCCTAGGAAGTGTCAAAGCAGGGATTGGGTTGACTGAGACTGAAACAGTGATACTACACCTAGAGATTGGTGCAGCAAAGGGGCAGAGATGCCTATGATGTCCAGAGGCGAGGAAGATTGACTGGTATGAAGCCTAGACTCCGCTTGAGCCTAGTATAAAGAATAGATCTTGAATAACTTGGATAAACTTGACAATATTGAGCCTTTAGACCTTCACTGAAGCCTACAAGGACTCAAGGACTGAAGGGATACTGATTGAGAGAGTCTGAGAGAGGGATAATTTTGTACTATTGGGTTTCTTATCACTGGGCTGAGCCCAGGGGTTTAAATACATGGGGGGACACAGCATTGAAGTAAAAAAAGAGAAGGGAATAAGCAGAATTTGTCAAGGATTGGTAAGGGATTGGTAAGAGCTTTGTAAGGGGTTTGTAAGCGATCAGTAAGCAAGGGATAAGCAGGAATGAGTAAGCATAGGGAGCATGAATAAGCTGCTGAGTAAAGGAATGAGTAAGCTGCATGACAAGACTGATTGGTAAGGGGGTGGGTCATTAGCTGAGTAATATACCAAAAATGCAAAAGGGATAGAGTAATACTGATGACAAGAGAGCATCAGTAAGCAAGGGATAAGTCACTTGCACAGCAGAAGAAATCATTGATGCACTGCCCAAGAAGTTTGATGGGAGGCTGTGTACCATCAGGAATTTGATGGGAGAACAATAGGGAAGACCTGGGATAAATAGGGGAATTGATCCGAGACAGAACAGCCACAAGAAGGGTACCAGGGGTCCAGAGGTCTCTGGGGGGGTCAGCATACACTAAGGTATAATGCATATGTTCTAGTGCTGCTGAAGCGCAACCATGGGCTCCCTTGACGAGCTTTCTTCTGGGAAAGAATGAGAGAGGGTTCTTCTTCCTAACAACACTATAAAGTGGGGGGGTATAACTGTCATGGTGCTGAGGGATGCCGTCTGAAAGTGGGGAAGCGGACAGAGTACTGAATTCAATGCATCCAGGGAAGTGAGACGAACAACAGAGGAAGATGGACATGGCAAGTATCTGGGAGGAAGGGACCATAGGCTGAGGGCTCAGGGGACACAGAGATGACCAGAGAAGACTTTTCAAGCTTGACAATAGACCTAAGATGACCAAAGTACATCCTTGATGCAGGACTGACAAGGAGAACGTGCTGGCCAAGAACGAGGGGGACTGAGGGAGCAGGCTGGGAAGATATGTGCCAGACAGCGCATGGGAACTCTGGGAGAGGCTGTCCTAAGAGCAGGACATAGTGGAGATCTGCAGCAATAGTGGAGAAATGATCCAGAGAAAATACGGACTCCATAGTGAGCGATGAGACAAACATCTGGATTGTGGGGGGAATATCTCCGTGGGAAATGAACAGATTCGTGTCGAAACTTGACAGGCTGATAGACCACGTTCTAGGCTCTCTGACGGTATAGTCACATGCTCGATAGCTTAAGAAATGGCGGAGCTATTCAAAATATTGGAATGCCGGCACTGGGCACCTAAAAATGACATTTGGGCGCTAAAAATCATTTCTTCTCTTTCCCCTTCATTTCTCCATCAATTCTTCAGCTTCTTTGACCATTCTGATATGGGAGTTGGACTGCAGAGGTGTGCATTCCTTTCTCATACCATAATGATGTTATTCCTTCAGTTTCTTCTGCTTCTTGGTGGTTCTTGTGCGATAGATGGCTACGATGAGGGTCTGTTGTGCCTATCCTTCACATAAGGATCATTTGATATAGGTGTTATCTTCCATGTTCACCGTACCAAACCTGTTTGGTGCATGACAGCAGGCCAGTAAGCGCAATATCAACGCTGTTGTGAACATGCACAACCATGACGCTGTTGTTGCCAACTTCGTGGCAGAAAGGTATTTATCCCTCTGTTTATTGATATTGTTGTTGATAAATTGCTGTAGATTTTCCGCTATGCTTCAGTGCAAGGTTCGTGGAAGGCTACCACATGAAATGATAATATATAAAAGGTGTAAATAGATACCCATAGATACTGAGAAATACTTACCACACTATCAGACTGTTTTGTGGTTCAATTTGACATCAATTCACTTCGTCAGTTCATTCAGGCAGTGGGTTTCCTACCAACCATGGTATTTGTGGAAGATGAAAAAGTGCATATTTCCAGTTGCAGTGACCTTGTAAACAAGGTGATTCTGATCAGGGGGAACTACGATAGAACTACATTCAAACTACATTCAATTTGTTACATTTTTTGTCTTATCTTTGACCTTTCCAGCTTCCTTTCGCTGAGCCAACCATATCCTCCCAGAAGTATATTTCAGGTGCATCTGGATAAGGTCATGGACTGGCCAGCAGCCATGGTAATCATTGAGATCAGGAAACACCATGGAAGTCTGTGAAGTTCATCAGCATTGAGAAAAAATGTTGATAAAGGCTGACTTACCTCATGTATCACCGACAATATAGCCGACTCTTTTTGATATGATTTACACCATGTGACGTCAAGGTGATTTTTCATGGAGCGATGAACGAATCTCTGCAGAGTGCTTATCAGTTGGAGGTTATTCATTGGTTAGTTGATCATACCTTGAGCTTCAAAAACATGACAGCATTCCAAGCTAGTTGGACCTTTAAATTATATCCTCCCCTGCCTGGTCTCCCAACCTCCCCTTCTGGCTTTGGAATTTTGATGGCATTGGATTCAATAGAGCTTAAAGAAGACTCAGTTGAGGTGCCATCTGACATGTCGCCACCGTTGTCACCATCACCAGCTGTTGACGAGCACTCAGGGACTGGTTGAGGAATTGTGGCCGTGACCCAGTGCACATTAGCTGTTCTGCAAACTGCTGGACTATAGGTGGGCTGAGGGATCAATTTTTTTGTGGTTGGTAGCGCCGCAGTGTCATGCACCAAAGGTGTTTGGTACTGTGAACATGGAGAAAGTTAGCCAATGAATCAATGCAAAGAATGCACACCCAAGATCTGTTGAAAGATTGCCCCAACTTGAGGGATAGAGACAGCACTTGCTATCTCTCTCACACAAAGTCAAGACTATCCTTATGTGAAGGATGAGTACAAGCTCATCATAGCCATCTATCGCACAAGAATAACTATCCTGGTGCAAGAGATGACTGCCAATGTCTAGCAGTCACCACTCACGTAAGGACCAGCCAAGAAGCAGAAGAATTCAAAGAAGATGACTGTTTTTTTGGTATGAGAAAGGAATGCAAGCAACTGCAGTCCAACTCCCATACCAGAGCAACCAAAGAAGAAGAAGAAACAATAGAGCAACGAAGGAGAAAGAGAAGAAATGAATTTTAGACCCAAATATCAAAATTAGGCACCCAGTGCCGGCATTCCGATTTTGTGAATAGCTCCACCGTTTCTGAAGCTATCAAGCACGTGACTATATGGTCAGAAAGCCTAGACTGTAGTCTATCTGCCTATCAAGTTCCGATGTAAATCTGTTCATTTCCCACGGAGATATTTCACCCGCAATCCAGACCTCCACTCTATTGCTCACTATGGAGTCCGCATTTTCTCTGGAACGTTTCTCTGCTATTGCAGCAGACCTCAACTACGTCCTGCTCTTGGGACAGCCTCTCCCAGAGCTCCTGTGCACTGTCTGGCACATATCTTCCCAGCCTGCTCCCTCAATCCCTCTCGTTCTTGGTCAGCGTGTTCTCCTTGTCAGTCCCACATTGTGCACATACTTTGGTCACCTCAAGTCTATCATTAGACTTGAAGATTCATACGTGGTTATCTCTGTGTCTCCTGAGTCCTCTGCATATGGTTCTTTTGTCCCAGAGTCCTGTCACATCCATCTCCCACTGTCATTCATCTCGCTTCCCTGGACATGTCGAATCTGCTACTTGTGATTCTCTTCCCTGCTATCCTGCAGCAAACACAAATGATACAGTGCTCTAGAACCCTTCTTAGGAACCCCCACAGAGTACAGAACCTTCTCCCTACTGCTCTAGAGAAGACTGTACTTGGGAGCACCAATTTTCATGTTTTTGCCCTACAGAAGCTCAACCCAAGGGATTTGTGACACTCTGTGACCAGCTGTGACTCTACTTGTCATTCCAGGCCCCCTGACACTGCTCCTCTGGTCGGATCAGTTCTTCTATTATCCCCCAGCCACTCCCATCAGTGGCACTGCTTCAGAAGCTCATTTCCAGATCTAAAGTTCAATAAATCATAGGTTGTGCTTCCCTTCTTTCTGAGTCACACAGAGTCACTCTGGCTCACTCTGACTCACTCTGCTGCGCATTATTCATCCCCTCTTGGCATTACAAATCTCCATTATTCCCCTTATCAATCACTTACCAATCATCCTTCAAATCATGCTTATTATA
Source organism: Scleroderma bovista (assembly GCA_037178675.1). Classification (NCBI taxonomy): domain Eukaryota; kingdom Fungi; phylum Basidiomycota; class Agaricomycetes; order Boletales; family Sclerodermataceae; genus Scleroderma; species Scleroderma bovista. The sequence continues at coordinate 163,127 of JAYMGJ010000178.1, read as the reverse complement.
CTGCTTATCAATTCATGACTCATGCCCCTATGATTCATATGCATTATGTCATCGCATATGCTCATTTAGCTTTGATCTACTCATCCCATGCTTTCCCCCCCTCTCTTTTGGGCCCCATGCAATGATTTTTCCATATTCTTGGTTATGCACCCCTTTTTACCTGTGTTTTTGCTCTTTCTTTTGGCTCAGCAGCTTGTTTAGGCTCTCCCCATTGATTACTCAGCCTGATTACACTGCTTACTGATCACTTACCAATTTCTTACCAATCTCTTACCAAGCACTTTGTCATTTGTGCTTACTGGGCCACAGCCCCTCCTGTATATAAACCAGCAGCCAAAGGCTGCAAGGAAGTGTCTGCTTCCCCCTCAATAAAGAGACCACATTCACTCTCCCTCACTGTCTATAAGCTCCCTCTCTGTCCTTGGACTTGTAGGTCACTCAGTGCTGGCCTAAAGCTCCATTATTGCTGTTTATCAGATATATCTAGTATCTGATCATTTCTCTAGGCTGAAGCGCAGTCTAGCTCATCTGTCCACTCCATCCCATCACTGTCCATCGCATTCTTGAAGCAGGAGCTGTCCCCTTGCTTCCCCCTTGCTCCATCACTGCTGTATCCCCCCTATCATCAATCTATCATCACTCCTCAACCCCAGGGCTCTTCCTAACTACTGTGGTAGCCTGAAGAAGAGTCAATCCCATCCCCAATCGCATTCATTCCCCATCACAAAAGCTCCATTATTGCTGTTTATCAGATATATCTAGTATCTGATCATTTCTCTAGGCTGAAGCGCAGTCTAGCTCATCTGTCCACTCCATCCCATCACTGTCCATCGCATTCTTGAAGCAGGAGCTGTCCCCTTGCTTCCCCCTTGTTCTATCACTGCTATATCCCCCCTATTGTTGTTCCATCATCACTCTTCATCCCCAGGACTCTTCCTAACTACTGTGTATAGAAAGGTGGTGGTCTGCACAGGGAAGGTCTAGCCTGAAAGAAGGGAGAAGGAGAGCTGTAGGGTAACCTCAGTATGCTGGCAAGCTACTATTATATTAGTATATACCTGTAGGTAACTACAAGGTATCAGTAAGGAATTGACAAGGTACTCAGTGGTACTGACCCTCAGTATGCTGGCAAGCTACTGAGGGACTATGGTAATAGAAACTCTACTCTAGTGCGATGAAAGCTTATGTAAGTAGGTAAACATACCATAACAGTCTGTTTATAACTCCAACACTGTGGTAGCCTGAAGAAGAGTCAATCCCATCCCCAGTCACATTCATTCCCCATCAGAAGCCCTTCCCTTCCCTTCTGCACCTTGCCTGAAGGCGTGCAGCATATCCCCCACAGGAGATTAGATAAGATACGCAAAGGAAGACCACCACTCGCATATTGCTGTCATTTGGTGTTGGTTGTTGGTTGTTCCGACCTCTTCCCTCACTTAGGCGCACAACGGTTGTGCATTGCACTGTTGAGAGGGATTTTATGTCCAAATCCACGAGAAGTCCAAGAGCTCCAGTCTGATGTATCGGTTTCCCATGGAACCAATGGAGATTGTTTCTTGGAATTAACCTAGTCCCTTCCAAGAAGACTTCATTTCGTGAATCAAAGACACGAGTTATCTTCATGTCAGCATAGAGTTTCATTTTGAGTTTAGTGGTAAGCCACTGAAGTGAACAAATATGCTTATCTCCAGATGGAGAATAATAGACGTGTTGAAGATAGATTTCTTTTTGAACATTGCCAACTTTAGCTTTGAAGGCAACTGTTCCTATGCCTAAGAACTGAATAACTTCAGCGCCAGCAGTTCCTACATTTATTGGTTTCTTGAGTTTCCTGTATGTCAAGAAATCTTCATGATAAGGCGTGGAATGGTCAGTTGCACCAGAATCCATTAACCATAGGCCTGTTAAATGTTCATGCTTGGGGCAGTGTGATTCAGTCCTTTGTCCTGAGTGGGATGATGAGCAATGACACCTGTTGTCACTCTTCTTAGAAGTGCACAAGGTATACAAGTCAAAGCATTCATCATTGTACTGGTCGTGAACAAAACCGTCATCCTTATATGCTATGGTCCTGTCATCAGGAACCCAGGGTTTTGTAGCTAGTCTACATGCATATTCCTCATCATCCCTTTTCTCTCTTGCCAGGTCATTACGCACAGAACATAATACTGACTCTATAGCAAGTTGGGATGGAGTGAGCACGGACCAGCCTGTCTCAGGAATATTAGAGACGGACCCATCGTCGGATTCATTGTCTGAGTCTCCTTGGAGCTCGACAATCTGAGCAGTTTGTTCTGCAGTGTTTTGACACTGTTTGCCTTTACCCTTGTAAGGCTGTTTTCCTTTTCCCTTCTTTCCTCCTCCTTTTCCTTTTCCACCACCCTGATTCTTCGGCAGGAATGTAGAAGGGCCGGCAGTAGCATTAGGAGTGAACGTCTTTTTATAGTCATCATGGTGATCCATGGTGTTATGACGTCCAGAACATTTCTTGCACCTAGGGCGAGAAGGTCCTGCCTGCGTATTTTGCTCCTTCTTTATAGTCGGCATAATGGATTTACCCAACTTCCGAGACCATTCTTCCATTATTTTAGGAAGGACAGAGTCGAATGTCAACTGTTGAACACCAGCAGCGATCTGAGCTGCCGTTGGGTTGACGTGTAATGTGGCCAAGAGTGTGGAAGCGAATCCTTGCCAGTCACTTGGTAAGGCACCAAGGAGTAACATCACCTGAGCAGAGTTAGGGAGTGTTAGGCCATTAGAGGCTAAGTAGCCAATCGTGGACTGCATTTTCCAATTGCAGGAGCAGGGTCCTGGTTTCCTTGTATCGTCATCCGAGTAAGATGTTTGAACTCAACAAAGACACCAGCAGCACCAGGAGTCCCGTAAGACGTATTGAGTTGTTCCCATGCGGTATGGGGATCGTTTATGTTCATCAGGTTCTGCCTGATGAGGGCGGATGTATAGTACATGATGGTACCAAGGGCCTTGTCCCAATTGGTTTCATAAGTCACCTGTTGCTCGGTGGTTGCACTATTTTGTCCGGCAACAATGGCGGCAACTTGAGCATGCGCATAGCGCCAGACTCCCATAACTTGTAAGAGTGATTTCATGGCGGACTTCCACTTCATATAGTTGGAGGTGCCAGTAAGAATGGGTGTGGTCTTCTTCATGTCATTCGTGTTTCCAGACATAATGATCTAGTATATTCAAAAAACAAAAAGATTCAGTAAGATCAGTTCTGGTACATTGGTAGCAGTAGAAGATGGAAGAAAGATTTCTTCTTCATCAGAAGACGAAGAAGTTTCGGACTGTGAATCCTCTTCTGTTGAAGACAAGGAGTCCGAGGAGTCCGTAGGTATTGTAAAAGTCGAATATGACCATTGCCTAGGTAGTACATCAAGGAAAATATCCAGTTCGTAATCAGGACAGTAGTGGTAATTGGAGACAATCTGATTGCCGTCCAAAGACCAATACTCAAAAGTAAGCATAGACCGTGAAAATAGTTCGTAAGGGGTAAAAAGAACAACCGGAGCCTTATTGTACAAGATGTAAGCAGAAACAGATTTAAGGAGTCTGTGATCGGATCTCCAAAGTGGTCTACCCTTTCCAGAATATGGAATAGGGTGCCAGTAGGGGCTCAGGTAGCACCTTCTCATCCAGCCTTGTGCCTGTTGTGCAGGAGTGCGAGATCATTGCATCTATCCTGACTTGACAGCCAGTGGGGGTGGAATCCATGGAACAAAAAGACGCTGCCATGGTAGTCCGCCATATCGAGATGGATGAGAGTGGTGTGAGCCACCCAGAGGTCCTGTGTTTCCTCGAAGAGGAGACCGGGTCGCTCCATGCATGCGGGTATCGAGTACTGTGCTCAGCATGCTCTCTGCTTCCAGGTGTACCTGAAGTTGACTTCGAGCCAGTTGTGCCAGTCCTGAAGAGTCGGGATAGCTCCAGAAAATCGCTGCTCAGAGTAGAGAGGATGCCGCCAACAACTGGCTGGCTGGTAGATCTCTGGGGCAGGATCGATCCAGAAGGCTGGGACAGTCGCAAGAGCAGGATCTTCATAGTGGAGTGACGGGTAGTCTACTCCCATGAAGTTAGCTCAGGCATGTGGCATCGAATGAGCATGAAGCTTAGCAGAGGGAAGCGAATAAGACTCGTGAAAAGTCCAGTGGACTATTGGGTTTTCTGGGTATACAATGGCAAGTTCCTCGCCAATCCTGCCTCTGACCTGACCGTTTTCTGGCTCGGAGTGCGGGTTCATCCTTAGAGGGTATGGAGTGTCAGCGAGACGTCTCCAGAAAGCCAGGACAACTCCCTGCAGCACCCAACTGCCAAACTCCTCACGAGGATGGCTTTCTAGATGTGCGGCACGACCTACACCGGGTTGTAGCTCTGTGTAATACTCCTCTGAGACTCCCTGCACATATTGAGTCCAAACACCTCCGGTAGAGGGTGGACTGTTCTCCTCCAGATCAGGCTGAATGTCAGTGGCAACTTCACCCTCAGCAATCACATTGGGCCGCATCTGCCAGCGCTCATGAAGAGCCTGCCAGCGATCGGCTGTGTAGGATGAAGGTGGAGTGGGGCCTCGTCACAGTTGTACCACTCAACAATTTCCAATCCTAATGATCCTCCTTCCTTGCTCCCTTCGTCCTCTTTCCTGCATCCAAAGCTTGCTCTTGCTCCTGGGTAGAGGCACAGGAACATAAACAGGTGAGCTCTCTCAAGATGAGTTCTGCCTGGAGATCGGCCTGGGCCTGCTCCCTTGCGAATTCCTCAAGTCAGAGTCTGATGTCTGTTCGAAGGTAATCGGCATCTGTAATGTTATCAATGAATATCTCTTCATCATATGGAAGAGACTCGATGATAACAGATTGCCAATGCCTAAACAGAACACAGAACTGGTAGGGCAGTGCCCACCGAGGATCAGGAACAGAAATGTGACTATCAATATAACCATAGAATCTATCATGGTTAATGAGGGCGAGTTGTTCCTCCATATTGAGCAGCAAAGGCCGTCTAATATGCCCAATGTTTCCACTGAGCTCATTGGCTCTGTGGTGCATCCTTGGTTGATACATGCGGTAGTTCCGCACAGCCTCTCTCCAATAGAAGTCCACCATTTGATGAACAGAAGGAGGTGGCGTAGTATCCATGATGACTGCCTCATTATTGTCATCCTCAAACGGGTTATCCAAGGGAATGCCGTTAATGTCCAAGGGGACAATATTATTGGCATTATTAACAGGGGGAGGAACAGGACGTGGCTGTGAAGTAACAAGGAGATGAACTGCATAACACACAAAAAGTGCAGCTATGTAGTTGTACCTCCAGCGTTCAAACCAAAACACAAACGAAGAATATATCATAAGAGATATCATGGCAAAAACAAACGGTAACTCATGAAGAACCTCAGCTATGAGTTGTCTAAGGTTCATAACAGAAGACAGTGACATAGACAGTACTGCCGTGTGTAATCTGCTATGGCCTTAAACAGGGCTCATAACCTGTAGCAACAAAACTGGGCGACAGCAACGAAGGGACCCAAGCATACCTTTAGATAGCTAGTAGCGGGGTCTTGAAGTTGAGTTTGTAGAGAGTAGTGAGTATGAGAGAGAACAGTTTAACTGTATTGAACTGTAGTGTAAACACTGAGTTCATTCGTTATTCTACATGGGACTCCTACAGGGTATATATACCTGTGGCACATGGTCTGTGCATAGATAAGTATTAATCTCGCCTATTTCACCATATTCCCATATGTAGTAAGTGCACTTTCCATATACGTAGTTATCTGGAAACGTGCTTGTAATGTGCATCAGCATGTGTTAGAACATGTGCCTTGCTTCTGATAGTTTCAGCTTCTTGTGGAGCCAGTCATGTGATCTACTGGTTATCTGGTTGACACTACTCCGAATCACATGTTACTGTGATCTCTGGAGATCTCCAAGATTAGATAAGATAAGATCATATTTTCTTGTCGACATCCTGTTCTTCACCATTTCCAGACGCGCTCCCCAGTGTTTACACTGGTGAGCTTTGGTTTGTCCACCTGCAACCTTGTCACCTGTCTGCCCACACTCCTGATTTTCCACCTGCAACCTGCCCATGCATGCTCCCATGTGTTTACACTAGCGAGCTTCTACTTTCCCGCTGGCCACTTTCACCTGCTTGTGCATGCTCCCCAGTGTTTACACTAGCGAGCTTCTGCTTTCCTGCCTGCAACTTCTTTCATCTCCTTGCGTGTGCTCCCAAGTGTTTACACTTGCAAGCCTTTACTTTTCCGTTTCACTCAGCTCTTGTGAGTTTATTTAACCTACCATTCCCCCCATTGATCACCATTCCAGCAGTCTTCCCTTAGCCACGATCACCCCCCTGCTTGTATTTTACATGGGGATCCCTGATTGGTCCTTTCTTTGCCTGATTACCGTCTATTTAAGTTTTTTGTGGTTTACTGTGAAAAGGCTCACGCAGTGTAGAGACAGTCCTGTCTCTAGGTGTGTAGATTGGTAGTACTGATACTGGACTTTTACCTTAGCTATGTAGGCTTGTACTAGCTTACTAAGCAATCTCCTTCTCTTCAGTGTATATCTTTGAGCTCAGTCTGGAGTGACTGAACCAGCCTTCCACTCTCTTATTTTCCTAGTTTCCTTAGCCCTTGGGAGCCTTGCCAGACCTCCAGAAGTCCCTGGGTCGAGCGTGCCTCATCTGAGGCAGCAGCAACACCCAACCCCCCCCTACAATGGTCTTAGCCTATTTTCAATGAACTGCCGCCATAACCAGGGATCAAGTTGTGGAACGGCCTTAGGGCAGCACTCCCGCACTACTTCAAACGTGCTTGGCATTGGGACTCATGACTCATTGTGTAGCACCTCTCCCAACTCACTGCAGGTCAGTTCGTGGGCCGATAATACCCCCAGCTGGAATACCCCTGATATTTCAGGATTGGGCGCTGATGTTGATTGGGGGATCCCAACCAACTCATGGGGCAATGATCACGGTTGGGGCACCCATGATGATGAGGCAGAGGAATGGCCTGGCATCACTTCATCAGATGGGGGTGGCTGGGATGAAAGAGGTATTATACACATATAAAGTTTTGCGCTTGTACCTTTACTTACATTGCATTGACAAGAGAACAATTCCATCCACCACCTGTTGAGCCTGGCAGTTGACAAAGAATGATGGAGTCAATGCAAAGTTATTTCAATCAACTATCCACTGCAAGGACTGCAACTATCTCTTCAGAAAATGCTGTTTAACACCAGAGGTGCCTCTCTCGGGAGGTGGCGATGACTCATGGTCCAGAGCCCGGTCACAGAGGTGCAGTGGTCTTCAGATGGATAAATCATAATGGTTTTCGCATGAGGACCCGATGCAATCGTCAAGAGGTGCTGTCGATATGGGAGATGTATGATGAAGAGCACATGAGGCGATACAATAGTATTCACAACGAGTGGGATATATGCACAGATTTTTTCTTGGAGGACAACTTTGACCTATTTGAACCCATGGAAATGGTGTCTCCAGTTCTCCCCCTGTACCCACCCCTGTCTCCACAGCCCCCCCAACACAAGTTGGCATCAGACTGCTCAGCAGATTATGTGTTTGACTCCTTCATCAACATCCTTTACTATCGGTATGGTGTCCTCTGCTCTTCTGGGAACATTATGAGTCCCAATTGTACTGCATGGGATTTTGAAAGCGTACGCCGATACATTCTCAATAAGCAATCACCCCTCCTGGCAGTCGATGACGTTCAATGTACATCTGTAGTCATTTTTTTCCATCTTCTAGCTTCTGGTGCCAAACTCGCTGTGCTGTCAGACCTTTCTGATTCATCCTCAAATCCAGTCTCCGATCATGCAACTAATTTTCCCATCACTCCTGTCCTCCTTGATGGTGACAGGTACTTTCTGTTATCTGTTGATGAGCAATCGAGAAACTGGTGCATAGCACTTCATGACCCAATCAATGTGCTGCAAATGTTCTGGCAGGGATGGCATGCCGATGTACCATTGCTCATTAGGCAGCTCTTTGTCGTGGAATCCCCCTGAATACCTTTTTAATCACTCAACTTCAGGATGCAATCCCACCACCTCTGGAGCTTGGACCTCCCCCACCACTTCCCAGAGTGTCCATCCAGCTTGACTGGCACACCACTGACTATGGCATGTACAAACAAGCATGTAATACATTCCTTGCTCACCCATATGCTCATGCAGCTCTCCTAAAAGGCGGAATTGTTGGATGCTTTGCCAGAGAGTATCTTGACATAGCATTGGTCACAGAAGGTCCATCCCAGGATGTCTTCATGTTTGGGACCTCACTTCACAGTTCTGATGGCCACCTTTTCTGGGATGATAACATCAACAGCTCTGAAATGGACCTAATGTGTGGTGTTTACAAAACACCAACTGGTCAGGGCACACAAACTGCCGATTTGTCTTGGTGGCCGAAACAAGTGACCTGGGTGAGCTCTAACTTCGATGTTGGCTATTGGGCACCTGACAATGAAGTTTGGTTTCGTACCCATCTGGCCAAAATTCAGGCAGGTGAAGTGCAACCTCAAAATGCCCGTCGTTGGACTAATGCACTCAAGAAATTTAAAATTACGGCAAAAATAGTACATAACTACAGGTCAGCTTGTGCAGACTATCTATCTGAATCTCTTGAGATGTGAAATAGCCACCTGAGTAAATACAAAGTTTTGCGTGCAATCTTTGTATTTAGTACTGGTGGGCAATGCTTGGGCACCTACCCTGAGGGGAGCACCCAGTGAGTGCCCAGTGAGCAGGCAATCACTTTTCTTGTTTGCAAAAGTTCAGATTTTTCATATGTGCAAAATGGCAATTTACATTTGAAACTCTGCCAACAACACAAAATACCTTATTTCCTCAGTCATTTTTGCAGTTATAAAATTTGAGATTTTCAGCCAATCAAAAGGCCTTTCTAACACTTCAAATAGTGAATTGGCTTTTATGTACAATAAAACTCCTTATTTATTTGCCATTTTATCAAGTATTTACATGCCAAATTACATGTCTTATTTCAAGCAATATTTTATTGACAATGATGATTTTAAATTTTAATGGCATTAAAATGTGAAAATAAAATTTAAAACTATCATTTGACATTTTCAATGCACTATAAATGGCAGGAAAATGTCGAAATCCCCAGTGTGTAACTATCACCAGTGATCTTACCTGAAGTGCCTGTATTGATCATGTCTGGGAATTGCCGCACTAGCAAGAGTTCCCAAGTTGGTGTTGGGTCCTCCACAAGTGGAATCAAACAAATTGGAGCAGGGAGCAGGCTGCATTTCCTGAGTTTTTGGACACCAAGCTGAAAAAATTGAACACCCATTAAATTACTTGGCCTCGACGTACATGACAGGAGTGTGAGAAGGTGGGTTCAACGATGGGAAAGCATTCCTTGGAAGGGGACTGGTGGTCAACTGCATCATGTGCCTCTTGCTGGCTACCACGACGGCAGGGAATGTATCTACTTACAAAGAGTCGATGCTGATGAGATGGACATTGTCGCCAGAAAAATGTTTGTGACAGAAAGAACAGACAGAATGGAGGCATGGCAATGGCTTTTCAATGATTTTATGGCAACAACTTGGAACATAAAACCTGTTCTGAGTTGAGAGGGATGCGGAATATTCACATAATGTACCTACTTTGTCCCGTCTTACACGGCCACCCAAAGGTGAAAATCGGCCGAGTGTCACGGGCCAGTGGACAGGAGCCCACAGATGGAGTATCACCGAGTAATATGGGTGGGCTACACACTATGATTTTGTTACCATGTGATATGGGTGGGCTATGGTAGTAGTTAAGGAGGGGATATAGGAATTGTCATCATGTCATGTTGGTGGGCCGCAATCTTACTGGGTGCACATTAATGGATGAGCCCATATTTACTGGAATGCAAAGGTATGGGGTGGGCTAGCAAAAATAAAATAGATACTACTGCATACAGTAGGAACTAATCTAATCAACCTACCAGCAGAACTGGCTTCATTACCGCGGGTGAACTACTGGGGTTGACTACCGCGGGTTGACTACTTACCATTGATGGACTACTATAGCTGACTATACACAGGCATCACACACCGCGGGATTACTACAAACCATGTGCCCACTACGGGCCCACTACTAACCATGGGTTAACTACCCGCGCGGGTTAGGTTGGCCAGCAGTTGACTACACAGCGGGGGTTGACTACCCGGTGGAGTAACTCTCCACCGCGGGTTGACTACACCGTGGTCGCACTACCAACCCAGGGGTGACCGCCCATTGTGGGTTCACTCCCACTGCAGAAACTGCGGGTTCAATACTTACTGCGGGTTACTTTCCCACCACGGATTAGCTAGCGACTGTACAGTACAGGTCAACTACACAGCAGAGTACTCACCGTGGGTTCGCCACCTGCTACAGGTTACACTGGATTCAATACATACCACAGGTTATCCACCCACTGTTTACTACACAGCAGGGGTTAACTACCAAGCAGAGTGACTCTCTACTGAGGGGTGACCAGGCTTTGAATAGCCTGTCCCTTATCATGTATGTCAGCCAAAATAGCAATGTCCCCTGAACTGTGGGGGGCCCATATACATTAAGGTCGTGTAGCATGAGTGAGCTTACATTATGATGTTCTCATGTGATATGGATGGGCTATTATTACCTGGTTCCGTGTGATATGGGTCAGCCCAAGTAGAACAGTCACTAGGGTATAGGTGAGCCCATATTTCATCATACCGAGTAGCACGGATGGGCTAAGATTTGATCTGTCCAATGGAATATGGGTGAGCCCATGTAAAATTGCATCATCCCGTGAGTCAAGGGTGGGCTATGAATCATTTGTGACCTGGAATACGGGTGAGCCAAAATACCACCGGAATGTAAATCAAAGCAGGGCCCATAATATCTAGCCCCATTGACATGGTAGGCTGACATATGGTGTTTCCCTCTAATGTGGATTGGCCAATAGATAACTGGCCGAAAGTGATGGATGGGCTGACAGAGTCTGGTACATAGGCATAAGGTGAGCCAAAGATGGCCACAGCAGGAGAATGCAGCTGACAGAAGCCGCGGTGTTATATACAAAGTAGGATACCAGAAAAGTGAGCCGGAAGCACAATCAAGACAATAATGACTTCCCTCCGAAGACCCGCGGGACTTTATAGGGCATGTGTTCAGTGGTGGGCAAATAATGATAAGGAGAAATATGGATCATCAAAATATCAATAAGTTAGGTTAGACATGTCTGGAAACATAATAAGCAACCATGCAGCAGCCGCGGCAACATGATAAGCATTATCATTTCTAAAATTCCACTCCATGTGTATTTATTAATTCGCTTAGGAAGAGATGTCAATAGTGAAATGCATCTGTTCTATAAACTCCTCTGCACCTTACAGTATGGTAGGCCTCAGCAACCTCTCCACACTATCAATCCTCATCCAATCCGCACACCTTGGAACATTTGCCCAATGGTGAATGTTATCCCTCATGTAGTAGGTCAAACAGTACCGGTTTCCTTCTACAGCATTTACCCCATGCCTAAGAAGCCTCCCAGAGAATGCGACCACGGTACCAGGCTTGTACACCAGCTCGATGCCAAGGGTAGGGATGGCCATGATACAGTCAGTGTATTCACCCACATTTACTATAATATCATACCAACTGGCACGGGATTGGGGATCACGGTGGAGGGGGGTGCACCGGTTCGCAATAACTGAAATATTGGTAAACGCGGTGGGCCAGAGGGATAAGGCCCGGTTCATGCCGAGGTCGTTTGTGGAAGACCAATCTTCCAATAAACTAATTCCTCGCATACCATCCTCATACAGCTGTAGATGCATGATTGATAATGCACCTGATATAATGGAGGTCGGCTGCACCATATCTTGCAACCACTGGAAACCTGCGGCTGTATTGAGGTCCACGGAAATGGAAGCATTTTCATGCTGAATATGATATTATCAATTAATTCATGGTAGGAATGGTAAGCACACACGTAATGACCCATTTGATGTCTTGCAGGAGAAAGCTCCAAACAACCGGTCACATGGGTCTGTTCCGAATGAAAGTACCGCGGGTCATTGCGCCATGTCCGGCCAGTTATACTGGCGGACAGTTGTGTATGGAGTGGACCTAATGCCTGTGAAATATTTGTCTACAGGGATTATAGAAGATTATAAACAGAAGAGGTATTAAATCATACCTGTGTTGGGCGTGCCAAGGCACCAGGGAGATACCACAAAGCTACAGTTCCCCCCTCCCCCAAAATCACCGCTGGTTCATCAATAAGACCTGAGATAGTAGCAGGGAACTTGTTAAGGAAGGTTTTCTCCCTATCCGCGGTGGTCCCAGGCTCCATGGATGCCAATGATTCAGAAAGCCGGATGAGGTCAACACCACAGTCAACTGGACAAAGATGAGTACTCGAGGAAAGGGGCATGGAGGAGGTGTACTGCGATAATTATATGCAGTAACCAAAGTGGCTACCATCTGGTGCATCCCAACAGAAAGGTCGACTGGGAGGTTAAGGGGAATTTGAGGTGCCGCGGTCCCAGAGTCAGGGAAAACCAAGGAACAGAAGTGGCATTGCATATAACCAGAAACTTGATGAGATAGCTGGTAGTTGGTTGGGTAAGACACAGGAGCAGCCATGAAGGGGAGAGAGATGAGACCCAAGCAAAGCCGGGATACTGAACAATATTTATATGGAGACCACGGGTAGATGGCGGCGGGGTGGTGGCTATGGATAATCAACAAAGTTCAAACCAATAAATAAATTATATAGGAAAAATAAAGAAATGGAATGGAATTTACAATGTTGGGATGGTGCCAATATGAATACATTCACATCAAGTTGGAGATCAGCCGCGGGTGGAACCCACATCGGTGGGCATTGAGTGGTAAAACCTACCATTACTCCAAAAGGAGAAATTCGACGAATCAATAGAATTTCAAATGTTACCAGAATTACCCTGTTGGTGTGTTGCCCAGCCGCAGTGACAGATCGGAAAATGGTGATGCCATATCAGTATACAACATCAATTCCACATATATAGCGACTGCGGTTGTATTCCACCGCAGTGAGATTAGGCATCTAATTGAAATCCAATCATTCACTCATATGCTAATAACAAGGGAACAATAAGGGGTCAATTTCCTGACAAATTCTGTGTTTTATATTTGGCTATCATAGCAGACTACATATATAGCAACCACGGTTGTATTTGACCGCGGTGAGAATAGACATCTAATTGAAATCCAATCATCCATTGATATGCTAATCAAATATACACGGAACAAAAGGGATGTAGCAATTATATATCCGCGGGAGCACCTGGTGATATTCAACAATGCGACCTGGGTGGGTGGTCATTGTTTCATAAACAATGGTAGGCCATACGTGGGAACGTTGTTGGAGAAATTATAAATATAGACCTTTATAATATCCGCCTTTATTCCCCATCCTACACCCATGGATCCCTCCATTATTCAGGCACGCACACTATCCGCGACTTTGCAATACGCGGGTATCAGATTCCGTCGGTTTGTCCATGCTTTGCAGCAGACAGGGGAAGATTCGCTATGGGAGAAGATCGATTGGCATAGCCATGTACTGGCAGAAGTGGTGCGATCCTGGATTACCCATCACATTGAATAGGCTGACCAATCTTGCAGGCAATTCTGGAGCGATTACTTGGCGCATGTAACAAGCATGGGCTGGTGATGCAGGTTCCCGCGGTTGCAGCCCAAGTGATGGAATGGGTTTCTGTTGGGGACCCCGATGCACCAACTTTGATGGGCCAGATCAAAACCATTGACGTCTTCAAGGTTTATCCCGCGGAAGCCAGAGTCCAAAGTACATGGGCCACACCTGGGGCGTGGTGGGTATGGGGTGTCCCCTGCAATGTTGTACCGCGGACAACACTCCGCCAGCTGGTCACAGAGGCACAGCAATTCTTTCCGCAGACCCAGGTGAGTTCACAGGGTAATGCAAACAAATTTCTAATAAGCATTCTTTGCAGCCTGGGGATTATGGAATTCCAACCCTATTTAATGTCCCGGAAACCCCAGGCATGGGAATCGAAGATATCAAATTACACATGCAGCATCTCTTGAAAGAAGTCGATGAGAAGATCTTCCATCAAAATACCCTATTACATCATCTCGTCGACCGCATGACCATGGTGGAATATCTAACTGATTCTGCCAACGAGCTGGAGGAGAAGTGGGCGGTGTCCGCGGATAAACTTTGGAGGGGAAAGGATAATTGAATGGTGTTCCATAATTGCATGTAAATTGTAGAACTAGTATGCATTGTTTGTGCCTCGGGTGATATTTTAACACATAATCATTGACAGAGTTTGCTCAATTTGTTGTACATGTCATATTGCCTTGCTGCATAGCATGCCATCCCGCGGTCAAAGTCCAATCCCAATTTCGCTGCTTTTTCCTCCCAGAAATTTGCCCGGTTCCTGAAGAAGTTGTGTGTCCAACCCTGTTCTGAAATTATGAGGTCCACCTCTTCAGTCCATCGATCTTGTTTTGCCTTCGCCCATAACCAATGAACCCGGTAAACTATTTGGAATCATTAAGTAGATATATATGACCAAAAATTGCAAAGCTTACACTCTGACATCCAATCATTTTTATTTGTGTCCTTTGGAATGTCCATAGTCCAGAACCATGCCAAGGAGTCATGGCGATGGCCCCTTGCATTCGGATCGGACACCGCGGTACTCACTGTGAGATCCTTCTTGTTAAGTATTTGATACCGGTCAAGAATGCTTTGGTCGGCTCCCAACGCAACCATTTGCTTTTGGCACCGATTATAGATCGCGGAATATCTTTTGACCAAGGTGTCCAGGTCCGATACCTTTTTCCAAGCGCGGGTTGTCACAGCATAGTTTCTGCCATGTCGGACCTCAGTGCGAAATAAGACTGCCTTGTCTGCAAGAGCAAGTCGTATTTCATGCAGAGCATCATTGGCCTGACCTTGTCTGAGCTGAAGTTCTTCCTCTACGAGGCCATTCAGCTCCAATGCACCACACCGCGGCAAACCTATATAGGAAGGCAGTGGCAGTATGGCGTGTTCTGCATTCCCAGGGGATACAGTAATGAAGGTACCATCTTCATCACTCCCTGAGTCACCATGTTCGCAGGCATCAAGTCCACTGTCCCAGTCAGCTCCCACAAATGTTGCCGCGGTCTGCACCAAGCCATTGATTTGCGACTGTAGCCTGTCGCGACGGCGGGAAATGTCAAGCCTTTGGTTTTCGGTAGTTCTTGAATCAATCCTGCATGCATCCAATAAGAGCACTATCTGAGACTCCTCCACCTTCAAGGCCCTTGCCATCCATGTGGCGGATCCTCGCAGTGCCCCTGCTGCGGATTGCATTCCTATGAGGCTAATCTCCATGGATTTAATGCTCGGTGCTTTCCGTGTCATTTCAGCCTTTTTCTGTACTTGTTGCCATAGGACCTACCCTTTTCCAACTGGACTTCAAATATATCCATGGCCTTTGCATTGGATAACCTCTCCACAAGTGCATTCCTCTCTTGGGCCATCCAAGTATTACGAATGTCTTCAGGCACAGTTTCATCCAAATTTGCAAAGGTATCACGAGAGGATGCCAGATTTCTTTGTGCAGCAACCAGTTTCCTCTTCAAAGACAGAGCTGGAATGCATGAATGCGGTCGCCATATCCCATATTTAGCATCACTCACGCATGCGGACCATCTTCAAGAAATTACTGTCGTTCATTTGGAAGTCCAGCATTTCCTGCTGATGAGGGGCAGCCATTCCCCAGGTGGAGGGGGAAATAATATTTAAGGACGACCAGAGAGTCTCCATTATTTCCCCATCCACATTGCCTACTCCAGGAATGAAATTAGGGGAATACCTGACAAAACATTCCGATTGATGTCCATGGACATGCCATATACCAATGCCCGGTTGAATCTTTAATCCAGGTGGGAGAGACACAAACCGGTTCCCTTCCATACGCCGATACAGGTTTTTGCTGTATTGACAATTGATGTCATAGAAGTTTACCACCCGCTGTTGGTGGTCCATTCTGTGATGCACTGCATGCACCAAGGAGTAATCCATGTTGACTTGCCTACCCGCAGGTCAATAAAGCTCTTTATTTTGGAACCGTGGACGCACTGCTCTCCCTTTTGGAAATCAACCATGGCATGTGAAACAAAGCACCCATGTCTGGCACAGGCACAACCACTGATTCCAGTTGATGACAACTGACTTCTACTAGTATTCGCCTGATTGACCGCACGGTGATTGCTACAGTCCGATTTCTAACTGCGGCATCAGAACATACCGCGGCATGCGTCAAGGATATCATACCTCCACTCTATTTGCACTTCCTGCTAAATAGGATTTATAAGGCTCTGATGTTACCATGAATCCTTTTCCATCCATCAACCAGACCTCGTTTGGAGCTTGTTTGAGCAACATATGTTCAGCTTTGAAATTTCCATCCATGGCAATGACCCTTGAATACTTCCAACTGTCCAGATCAGTCATATATGTAAATTATGGAATAATTACAACCAATACTCACTGTGTGAGATCCACCTCTCCCGCGGGTGGCATATTGACCCCGGGTTGGGGACATGCCGGGCAAAAGAGGACCAGTTCCCCTGGCCCTGGTTCTTCCGACATTCCATAGAATCCTTTCCACTTGAGAAGTTTCAAAAGTCTCCATGCCCTTGACAATCTCAGGAGCTCCCTGTACCTATTCTATTTCATCCGCGGTGTCAATGCCGCGGTCAACAAAAGGTTACTTCACTTACCGGCACCGCATGTGGGAATGCATTGGATGTCAGTCTCTGCAACTTACTATAGTAATTCATTGCAGTGGTGCCACATTCCACATTGTCCCGGATAAAATCATCCAGCACCTGGAAGGTAAATGCAGTCCTGGGACTTTTTGTTGTCACAGGGAAAAGGCCAGCCATCATAAGTTGCAGATGTGAGTCCTCTGAACCATTGCAGCTGCAGTACCGAATGTCGCAAAAGTGCACCCATTAGTGTCCACCACAATTTGGCAACTTCTGTCCCATGGTCTAGCTAGATGAGGTGGGCTCCCATCGTCCTCCACATCTTCCCAAGCATCTTCATCATCACTTGCATTATTACCACGGCTATATCCTCCGCTAGGACATGGTTTTCCACCATGGCCCAAGTGCATCACAAATCCAATCTGCTTTATTAATTACCATGTGGATATGGTGAAAGAACTGACCCACCAGGCGAAGAGAGAAATCCTCAAAGAAGGTTCCAGTCCACCTTTGAATCCGATGGAAGGGACCAAGCTGGTGTGTGTCAAGGCAACAGTTGGTGCAGAAGAGTGGCCTATGAGCACAGTCGGTGCACCTAATTGCCCCATCCTTTCCACACCGCATACAGATCCTGGATGCAGGGGGTGCCTCCATTTCTAGGAGCACTGACAAATATTTGCCTTTCCAGGGCAGCCAGTCTCGCAGATAGTGGTCCTATGATTGGATGAGATATATATTTAGAGTGTGGAAGGTGCATCAGACCTGGTTCCTTGGCAATCTACATGCTCGCAGGGGTGGATCATCTGTAGTAGAATATGCCTCTACAGGCTCATCTGGAAAGAAACTGGTGTGCTCCAATGCCGATGAACCAGCTCGAGTAGGAGACTGATCATCAGCTCTTTCAATGCGTGCCTTTTTCCAGGGTGGAGCCTTTATGATCTTGTCCTTGGATTGTCTACCAGATCTTACTGTCTTCCATGTCACCTGCATTACAGGTGTAGAGGGGCCTACTTTTACTACCTTGGACTTCCCCATGACTGTCTCTGGATGCGAAGCTCACAACACGACCACTTTTGACCTTGAAATGCCTCATTGCAATACCTTGAACTTGACCAACTGCATCGGATTGGGATCCTGCGGTGTCAATCCACTCAGTCGGGACCGCGATCAGGCACAAATGGAACCCTACCAACTATGGACTGAGATCTTGAGATTGGCACATAAGCGTTGTCAAAATGGACCCTGAGCAACATGGACCTTTCCATCTATGGTAAGATCTTTGCAAATACCCATGGAATCTTACCAAATATTCCTCGGGCGCCGTATTGCATCTGCCCATACATGGTAAAGTAAGATCAAGGG
The DNA here is from genome assembly GCA_037178675.1 of Scleroderma bovista. NCBI lineage: Eukaryota > Fungi > Basidiomycota > Agaricomycetes > Boletales > Sclerodermataceae > Scleroderma > Scleroderma bovista. Next base: position 144,933 of record JAYMGJ010000178.1, on the reverse strand, counting down.
TCCTTGTGACATGTGAAGAAAGTGACCGTGTGAACTTCAATCAACAGGCCCAAATGTGTGCCAGAATTTGGAACTCGCTGCAAAGATTCCACCTCACCCATGTCCAAATCTGAGTACAGTGAGAGTGATAGTGATGGGAGGTCTGATGCCACTGGGCAAGGCAAGACCCCCCTTCGCAAAGATGAGCTCATCATTGTCCAGGAGAAACTGGAACAGTGGATGGCAGCGGACGCAATGAAAAGGAAGTCTATTTTTAAGGACATTGCAAGCCATGTCCAAAGGCTGGAGGCCAACAGGACACTCAAGAGTCACCAATGGGTGATAAAGAAGAAGGTGAGTGCTCCCTCACTTATGAAGAGCTTGCCTTATTTCGTATTTTCATAGGCCATTCAAAATTGGCTGTATAATCACTCTCGCACTCGGAAGAAAAAACAGCTCATCAAATATGGCCGCAGGTGGACTGCCCGCATGGTAATAGCAGACCAAGAGAAGGCAAAAATAGATGATGTGCTTGCCAGAGCAGGACATGCACCCGGTTCCAGCGGGTACATTCAAAATTATCAGAGGGCGGTGGGCAAAGTGATAAAGAGACTGACCGCGGAGAACATAGAGCGGGCAGAAAAGACAGCCAAGGAATGGAGTGATACCCACCCCCCCCCCCCCCCCCCCCAGAGATCCAAGCAAGGTGAGACTCTTATCCCGTGGCAGCATGGTACTGAAACTACAGGTAGAGCCGCGGAAGGAAAAGGTCGGAAGTTTGCCCGTGAGTTTTCCAAGGCGATGTGGAAGCAGTGTGGTGCCAGAGTGGTGGTGATGGCGGCTTGGAAAGGTGCCGCAGGTGACATCATGTATGGCCTGTGAGTGTGGTTATTCGGTGTATATATTACTACTGACACACATAGGCATGACTTCAATGACGAATTGGGTGATGGCAAGCTCTTTGATGGCTGGGACCGGGTGGAGAACAAGTGGGAGTGGTATGCCCATCAGGTGTTTGGTGTGGAGGAGGAAAGTGGTGAAGATATGGAGGATGAGGGCACAGTTCCAAGAAAGCCTGTCAAAGGTAAAAGACAGCCGCGGTTTAACCTCCCAACAGATGCAGATGACGTGCCCTACATTCCAGTCATCCTGAATATGAACACCCAGGACAAAAAGGATGTAGTCCGCGCATTCATTAGTTTTCATTATGGTATGTAAAAATATTCTATGAATCAAACACTAACCATGTCATAACAGGAAAGGCTTGTGGTCGGTCCGATGTTGCTGTACCATGGGCAGCGATTGGGCTTGACCGCGGCACATATATATCGGGCAGGTATTGGCCTGCCAATGTCGCATTCAAGGAACCCTCTAGGCTTACCAACAAAGAGGCCACAGAAATATTGGAGTGGTGGCGAGACAGGCAAGTGAGTGATCCCGCAAATACATTCAAGGTCAAGAGGTGGTTAGAGTCCGATGGGTCGCTACAAGCCGCGGTTTCGAGTGCCAATCACAAGAGTACGGCAAAGAGAACAGGAAAAAAGCCCACGCAAGGTAAATATCATTCTATTAAATTGGCAACCACTGAGAGGCATTGATAGATGTATCATATAATGATGAGGACATAGAGGACATTCAGCCCCCTGTGCGTCCGCATGGAAATGCCGCGGGTCCTTCTAGGGGTGGAGCAGAATCAAGGCACACCCGCGGTCAACACAATTTGCAAGGTAATTACATCTATTCATTCATTGGTATATTGTTGATGTCTTGCAGCAGATGCTGAGAAGAGCCATAATAAAAGGTTGAAACAGACGCATGCCAGAAAAAATTCAAAGGGTAAGTATGGTTACTGTATGAACATACACTGATATATTTTCACAGATTCCAGTTCAGATCAGACCGATGGTGACTCCTCAGCCGGTCACAATATTAAAGTGGGCCCACCAAATGCATCATATTCCATGCGTGCTGGGTCCCATCAGCAACAGGCAATGCAGCAAAGGAAAGATTCAGGTGGGATATTTATTATCAATAGGGATGAAATGAACAAACAATAGCAGGCAGTGAGAATCCTCCGACCGCGGGTACTGCAATGGTTGTCAAACCCAAGCCGCGGGTAAAGACAACAGGTGAGAGTGTTCTTATGGACCCCCACATACAACTAAATGTATGTGGATAATATTTATATGCAGACAAGAAAAAAGCAGTTGCAGATAAGAATAATCCGGCACATCCAATTGCAACCGCGGGTGCTTCCACAACCGCGGCTGACAACCCACCTGTCACTCAGAAGACCAAAGGTAAAGGTGGTCCTATGATGTCACACCAGCAGTTACGGCTATGTTTATCATATATTCATTTAGGTAAACAGAGTGCAGTCACAGGGAAGAGTACGGCTGCCATGGAGGTCACTGCCACTGCCCACTCTGACGCTCCGCTTAACACCAAAGGTGATGGTCTTCTTAGGCTGTGAACATATTCTGACACTGACATATTCATATTTAATATTTATATTCAGGGAAACATCCTGGAGGTACTGGGAAGAGTGCTCCTTCCATGGATGTGACACCTGCAGGTCCTCCCTCCACCGCGGCTCAACAAAGTGGGAAGATAAAAGGCAAGGGCGCTTCTTATTCCATCACCAACATATTTATTCTTACAAATCTGATATATATTCAGCCAAACACTCTGAAGTCATGAAACAGAGCGGTCAGTCAATTCAAGTGCCAACCGCAGGTCATTCAGCTCCTGCAGCTATTCCACAAGGTATGCATTATGGCAATCCCGGAAAAATTACTTACAGGACCTGAAATAAAATGCAAAACATAAATCACTACAAGATGAATCCAATCAAGGGGGAAAAGGTGTCATGAGGCGGCAGTCGGTCTGGCCAAAGAGGCTCCCATCAAGGCTGGAGGACTATGATGATGCCCGCCTACGAAAGAAGTGCCGAGAATAGATTCCTCATATACGGATTGTAAATGTAGACAAATCTGTATATGTGGATATAGGATCATCATCACCAGGTGGCCATTGCTGTGTATCATGAATCATAACCGCAGTGAATGTAAGGTGAATATGACAACATGACTGTTGAACACAACCGCAGTCATGATCAAACATGCGGTGTCCATCACATTTACCTTTAAACTGTCATATCCATACTTTTCCAGTCGCAACTCCGGTCTAACCATGGCCTGCCTGACCTCTCCTTAGGCATAGATGCAACTCCGGATCTAGTCCAGCCATCTCCAGCCCTATAGCTGCACTCCAGCTCAACTCCGGTCACTACGTCCATCTCCGCCTCAGGACTAACCCCTGTCTTCCTACAGACAGATCCGCGGTCTAACTCCTCCATGTCGGACCTGTACCTACCACTAGTCACTACTCCGGTTTCAGTCCGGCTACTCCCTTAGCCTTGTCTGCAACGTAGCCCAACTCCGGCTGGTACATCCAACTCCGGCTGGTACATCCAACTCCGGCTCAGTTCTGCTCCTGCTCCTGCTCCACTTCCTCTGTCAGGTCCACCAAAGGCTTAGGACATTTCCATGTCCAACTCCGGACCTTCCTCCGGCTACTTCGCCCTTCCTCCACCTGTGCACTCCCTCCGCTCTTGCACTTCCTCCGGTTGTGCACTTCCTCCGGTCCCACTTCCTCCGGTCCCACTTCCTCCGGTCCTGGACATCGCTCCGGACTTAACATTAGTTAAGTCCACCTCTGACCCTTACCTGTCCTCTTCCGACCTAGTTCCCTTGTCCCTGCTTTTCCTCCGTTGTCCCTGTAACTCTAGTTCCCCGTGTCTGCTTCCGCTCCGGTTTATTTTCCTGTCCCTGCTTTATTTTCTTGTACCTGGTTTATTTTCCTGTCTGCTTCTGCTCCATCCCTTGTCTCGACATTAAGGTGTTTACTTGTCACCGTATATACTCACCTTAGTTTCATTACTATATAAACTACCGTACTCCGGCCTAGTAGTCCTTAGATCAAATCTCGACTAAGATACTCCCCACTCTGTACTACCCATTATGCTCTCCTAATCCATCTGTTCATCTGAACCCCTGAACTCCGGCCAACTCCGGCCTCCGTCCTATCTCGTCCCCTTGGTCCTATGTCTGATCCTAGCAAGTCTCCTACTTGCACAAGGGCAAAAGCCACCTCTGTCCCAGACTCGACGCTAGACCTCTCAGGACTATCCCACCTCTGGGATGTCCTTCACTCCGGACAAGCTGTGCTCAACTCCGGACCACTTTCCTGCGGTCCGGACTTACTCCGCAAAAACCCGGACTTACTCCCTGTGCTCCTCTAGTGCCCGGACTTTGTTCATTTGACCCGGACTTGACTCTCCGCACTAACTAGCACCTACTAGTGTCTGGACTTACCTCCTCATTAGTTCCCTGCACCTCTGGACCTCCTAGTAAGATCGTCGAGGAGAACCGGTCTTGACATAAACTCACAATCCTAGTGAATGTCATCTCACACACTGAAAATCATTCTTTCAAGTATTTAATACTAGCAGACAACCAAATGTAATTACAATATTGACGGGTGTAAATTATCTAAATGATCCATGGCACCCTGTGTGCCCTCCATCTCACCCTTATCCATGTGCTCCAACTTATCTATCATGTCAGCATAATGTGCCCGTAAGGCCATCAGCCTTCTCCACTCCCTAGTTTCTTCCACCAACTTGTCCGCATACTGCTGGTACATTATGATAAGGGGTTTGTCGTATGAGTTGTCCAGGCGGATGGATTTGCCATCCTTGGGGTGAAAACAAGCTGCAATCTGGCGAGCTGTGCTTACTACTGATTGTGAATATCAATTTAGTAGATATACTAATGTACTCACATTCATGCCGTGGGCCATTGAATTTACCGCGGTCAATTTCAAGGTCGGCCATTGTTTGTAGCAAATGCCACCATTCCACTATGACTGTCAGTAATTTAACCTGAGGCAACACTCACCTTCCACATCCTTGGGACAGGTTACAGGGAATGGGCGCACTGAGCTTGATTCCGTTTCAGGCGCCTTTCCCTTATCCACTAACCTACTGTGCACAATGGGGCTTGTACCAATGACTCTCGGCCAGAAGTCTTTGAGGCATATTGCCTCTGCGTCAGATTCACTCCCAGTTGGCTTACCTGTCTCTGTGGAGAGACATGATGCACTGAGCGATGCTGATCCGCGGGGTTGCCTACAAGGGGTTGACTCCATCGGCGACATGAGTAATGTTGGAAAAATGTTAGAGGCTTACTGTGCAGGTGGAGTACATGCTTGACTCTCCTCCGACGTGTCACCATCTGAGGAATCAGCAGATGGTCCATGGGTTGGCATCATGGGCTGTGGTGATGAGTCACTTTCTTCAGAAACTGGGTTCTGGGAGAGTTGTGTGTACATCTGGACTGGAATTGCTGATGTGGCAACAGGGGGGGGAGTCCATCCTTGGCTATCCTCCGACGTGTCAGTGTCAGAACCAGAGTCGGAGGATGTTTGAGGCATCAGGGTGGTATCGCGGTTAGGGGATGACGTAGGTGGGAGTTCACGACGTGGCAACACACCTGGTGGAGACCAGCTATTGTCCGACACATTGGATGACGGTGAATCAACCGTGGGGAGTGAATGTTCATTTGTGTCAATACACATTGGGTCGCCCACGGGTAGATGGTTTGGCTGAGTGGGTGGAGACCATCCACTGCTACTCTCAGTTGCTGTGAATTTGAAATAAGCAATAGTCATGTAGAACTGATAGATACTCACAAGGTGCCCTCAGAGTTTGCCTGTTGGGAGGTGTCCACCCTGGGCTGCCAATCAAAGCTGTCCGAGATCCATGTCAAATGAGGGATACAGATCCAATACATATACTTACATGTGTTGGGTGCTCCATCATCTATAAATCTCACATTCCTTGGTCCGCTCATGGTTGCTGGTGATGTATGAGACAATAGAGGGTTTGGGGTTGACAGGCTGCGATCATTTATGTTAAGTACCACAGCTTATATAATATATTTCCCACCACTATGGAATGAAATGTTTAAAGGGTAAATAATGGTCGGAATCAACCATCTTATGTCATTAATGGAATCTGGGGTGGTATTTGGGTACTGCATATCACTGTCAATTGATTCCAATTGTTCTATATTGTGGTAGGAATGAGATATGTATCAAAACAAAGCTTGCCAACCCATTGTAGCTCTGCATCTGCGTAAATACAGACAGTGAAACATGTTTAGCACACCCGCAGTCATGATTCCCTAAATAGATGTTGTGGGTACCATTTTCCTTGCCTTCCAATCTTCAATGTCTGCCGCAGGCATTGTATGCAATAAATCTTAGTGTCAATAGTGTTGCTTAGACTGGCTACCTGATCACAAATTTTCAATCATTGTTGTCTCTATTCTATTTGCTGCTAATCTTGCACCTGTGATACTGGTAAATCTGAAATACACTGGATCTTACCGCGGTCAATTCACTCCAACAATCCATGCGACTGTCCATTCCATTTATACTTTGGTGATTAAATTTACACATTGATGTGGGTGCCTGACTAACTATATGGAGCATTTAATTATCACTAAATACAGCTTCCACGGGTGTACCGCAACACTGGTGAACCTGGGTGATGTACCATGCACGTGGTTGAAAGCCCACACAGAGATTATTAGCACGTGGTGTGGCATTGAGTGACATATCAATGCTGTCAGATTCAGTCCACTGGTGTGTGACACTCGCTGACATAATCATAATAAATATTCAACATACCGCGCGGCTTCCACACCACAAACTTGTTTTCACTCCCACTCAGCTCATTTTCACTTCACTATGTCTACCCAACAATCTGACACTCAGCTCGCATCCTCCTCCAACGTCCCCGAAGATTTTGGAACCCCCATGATGCCTGGAGAAGTCATCGCAGATGCCACCAGCCTCATCACCACGCGAGTCGCAACAATTAAGAAAACTAAGGATACCGGATTATGGCTGGGCGTCCATCGCGATGTCTGGGCCCAGCTGGTGAGTAAACTAATTTAAATCCTTGACTGTATCTAACAATTGTCAGAACTGTGTTCAAGAGGTGGTGGGGAACCTACCCTGTGGTTTCAACATCCCCCCCATGCTCATGTCCCTCAACCGCGACCTCGAGGATCCATCAGAGGGAATTACCACGTGGCCAAAGTGGCCCCAACTCCTGCAGTGTCCTGCAGAGAACGTCTCCGACCATCCCTGGTGCAACCGCGGTCAAGACTCCAATCACGGTGACCGGGTTCCCGAACCAAGCGATGAAGGCCAAATGGACGGTGAGCAGGCAGCAGAGCAGAGGGTGGAGGAGGAGAGGGTGGATAAGGGGAAGCAACTGGTACATGAGGTGAGTAGCAATGACGCTGGCCCATCTGAGCCAGTAGCTCCAGAGGAGGGGAGAGGTCGTCGCGGTGGACGTGCAAAGACTCGGGGACGCAGCCAGTCCCGTTGCCCTTGCAAGCGGGTCAAGTCGGCCCCCATTGTCGACAGCGACGACGAAGACACTGCCAAGCCTATTCGTCGCGGTGTCATGAAGACCTACGACCTTCACAATCCCCCTCCTGACTTTCCCATCCTTCCCGCGATGGATCGATGTGACCACTGCACCCGTCGCATGTTACCCTGTGCCAGGAAGGAGGACCGTGCATGCTTCCAGTGCAACAAGGGGAAGCATGGGTGCAGCCTGTCACTGAAGCGTACGCGGTCTCGATCGCAATCGCGTGCACCAGCAGCACGGACCAGCCAGCCGGACCCCCCCCAATCACTAGCACCAACCCCTGCACCACTGCGTACAAACCCTCCCCGTTCGACTCGCAAACACAAAGCCAAGAGTCCCGTTCCTGCGGGTGTTGCATCTGCAGGTCCAGCACATGCAGCTGGACCTTCAACACCTGGCCCATTGAGGGGCAAATGTGAAAGTAAGTTGAATATTTGTTTTATTCCGTTCTGCTGAATGTCTAAACAGAATTTGATGGAGTGCTGATAGTGCAACCACGATGGCTGTCAAAATCGAGGGACCGCGGTACAAGCGTTGAGTACAGCAAACATATGACCACGGCGACGACAACAAGCGCCTGCAGCGAATGTTCCGACTTGAAGGAGAAGTTGGGCGATGTGATGCGGAGGCTGGAGGTGCAAGAGGTCCAAGTGGACACACTTCGCCAGCTCATGGAGAGTCTGAGGTCAAGTACACTAATTGTCCCTCCAGTACCATCCCCTCCCGGTGCCATGCAAACTTTCACACCAGTTGAAAGTCCTGCATCCATTTTCCGTATGCACTCCCCTTCGTCCGTCCATGCTGAGTCGCATTCCCCTGTCGTGTCCCCCCCAACTGGCCCTCCTGCAGACCACGGACCGGATCCAACAATCCCCGTGGTTGCAAGCACGGAACTGTGCACACATCCACATGCATCTTGTGATGTATCCACCACCATTGAGATGCTTGCTGAATCCGTCGCCCCCGACATCCTGCAAACACTGTGGGCTCCAACCGCGGTACAAGACGCCCATTCGCCTCGGTCTCCCAGCTCTGCTGGCGATGACCATGTTCCTCCCGCCTGCCCCCCTCCTGCCATCATCAACACTGATGATACCATGGCTGTGGATCAACCCACAGCTTCTGTCCCTGCCATCCCAGTAAGTCCATTTAATTTACCTGCAGTTCAATACTCACATCCCCTGCAGTGCCCCATGACACCTGGTGATGATCCCCTCTCCTCGTTCCCTCCAAACAGCATCACCAATGATGCAATGGCTTTGGATCCACAAGCCATTCCTCTCCCCACCATCGTGGTAAGTCCCGCCAATGTCCCCGATGACAAGGCTCTGGCACCCGCAGTTGGAGATGACGGAAGTGCGGGCACTAGGGAAGCAAATGCAATGGACACCTAAAGTACCTTTATCTTCATTTCCATACCATTTTCCTTTTCACAGACTATCTTTTATGTACACTGGTTATGTTAGATACTTTTGTTTGACCATTCCAGCATCCATCTTTGTTTGTATATTTTTTTTTGCAACACTTCTTTGTGCGAATGAACTATGTTTCCTTTTGTTAATTAATATGTATGAAATACATTTTGTCCCATACTTACATGCAATTTATTTGTTTCACCTAAGAAATAGTATTGTACCCGCGGCTATGTGCACATGCTGGTAATCATTTCACAGCCAAGGTATGCCAACATGAGCCTAACCCACTCATCACCAGGTGTTTCCTAGTTCCTAGTAAATGATTCCTAATCAATGGTATTTTTCACGGCCTAATCCTTTTCATTTGTCTTGCGGTATCATTCTACCTCTCTCCAGAAGGTACCGTGGTTGCATTGGTATACAACATAACATTGTGACAATTGTGAACCAAATCATATTGGAAATTTCATTTTAACACCTGCTTCACATAACTCTGCCACAGTGAAAACTCTGGCGTGGTGAAAGCTCCGCCGCGGTTAACACTGCCAGTTAATACCACTGTAATATTTGCCACGTGTGGAGCCAGCCACACACGCTAAGGTTAGATTGTAATTGATGCTTCCTTTATATGGCATAAACCTATATGCTAAATTTCACCAAGCTGTTTATATGGTGCAGTATTTCCTTTTTACAAATGTTTGTTTCAACCACACAAAAACCGCGGTAGTTAAATTTATCCTGTGGTAGTGACATCTTACCCACGGTAGTGATACATAGACCCACAGTAGTGACCCTCAGGTCCGCGGGAGGGACACCTAACGTGATTCAGTGCCCACCCTACCCATTATTGCACATCACCTGCTCACCTTACCCGCGATACTCACATCTAATCCGTTATAATCACCCCTTACCCGCAGTTTTTAAAACTCACCCACGGTGGTTACACCATATCCATGATAGTCACACCTTATCCATGGGAGTGACACCCTACCCGCGGTAATGACACCCAACCCACAGTGGTTACACCCCTCCCCCGATAGCTACACCTTATCCGCGGTAGTGACACCTAATCAGCTGTAGTTACAACTATCCTGCAGTTGTTGGACCTCACCAGCCATAGTGACACCCTACCCACAGTACACCTCACCCGCGGCTGTTTCATCTTATCTGCGATAGCTCCAGGTAGCTATTACCAAGATACCACATGCATGCCAATGTCCCCTGTGTTGTACTAATTTGGGCTATCTCACCTATATACCTACATTTTTGCACCTGACTGCGGTGGTGATACCTAACCTGCGGCACATACCGCGGTCTTACCCCAGTTCTGCCCTGTGTGACTTTGTAAGACAGCCGTAGGTGCATGGGGTTGTAGTGACACCTAACCCGCGGTAGCTGCTGTGTACCATTTCCATATTAGGCATCCTTTTCTCCAAACATTGGTTTTATATGCTAGTTGTACCTACACCTAATCTACAGTAGTTACATCAATCCCGCAGCATTTCCACCTGACCCACGGTATGTACCGCAGTGCCATTTGTGCATAGGTGTCCTCCGTGCTATACTGATTTAGTTAAGCTCACCTATACACCTACATGATAACACAATATGGGCTCATCCATTGACATGCATGAGAGGCAGGCCTGGGCCCACCCGAATGACATAGCGATCACAAATTATGTGCCCGCCTTAATGTGTAAATACTTTCTGGGCTCATTCATATGATTCCATGACAATACCTAATTTGACCTATCTACCCTTCCCTTAATTGACACCCTAGCCCACCCCTAGTACATTGTGATAATATCTAAATATGTAGCCCATCCGTACCAATTGATAACAAATCATTCCTGGGCTACCATCCGCTGGCCTGTGACACTCGGCCGATTTTCACCTTCAGGTGGCCGTGTAAGATGGCCTAAGTAGGTGCATGGGGTCGACGAGGGAAGGGGACTATCACGGGATTAATATATTAGGCAACAACAAAGGCAATTACAACATACCCATGTTGACGCCAAGTTTCCGTAGGTCGGAGTTGAGTTGACCAGGGAAGGGCAGGCATGTGATAATACACGACATGACGAAGGAAACAAGGTGGTTGAGATCTCCGTATGTAGGCATTGAGAGCTTAAGCGTCCTGAAGCAAATGTCATAGAGGGCCTCATTGTCGATACAGAAAGTTTCGTCAGAGTTTCTACGAGTTGGTGAACTGAAATGGTGGCATTGTAAGGCTGCCAATACATCAGTATGGTAATCACTATATACAATTGACAACCTTACCTCCACGACAGTGTCCGACACAGCCAGACTGGGAACAACGGAATATGTGCACATCATGTGGTCAGGGTATTCTTCCCTGATTTTTGACATGAGGAGGGTACCCATTCCAGCACCGGTACCACCACCGATGTGCGCCTAAGTGAGGGAAGAGGTCAGAACAACCAACAACCAACACCAAATGACAGCAATATGCAAGTGGTGGTCTTCCTTTGCGTTTCTGGTATTTAATCTCCTCAGAGGGATGTGCTGCACGCCTTCAGGCAGGATGCAGGAGGGAAGGGAAGGGCTTCTGATGGGGAAGGAATGCGACTGGGGATGGTATTGACTCCTCTTCAGCCTACCACAGTGGTTAGGAAGAGTCCTGGGATAGAAGAGTGATGATAGATTGATGACAGGGGTGTAACAGCAGTGATGGAGCAACAGGGAAGCAAGGGGACAGTTCCTGCTTCAAGAATGCGATGGACAGTGATGGGATAGAGTGGACAGAGATGCTAGACTGCGCTTCAGCCTAGAGAAATGATCAGATACAAGATATATCTGATAAACAGCAATATAGGAGCTTTAGGCCAGCACTGAGTGACCTACAAGTCCAAAGACAGAGATAGAGCTTATAGACAGAGAGGGAGAGTGAATGTGGTCGCTTTATTGAGGGGGAAGCAGACACTTCCTTGCAGCCTTTGGCTGCTGGTTTATATACAGGAGGGGCTGTGGCCCTGTAAGCACAAATGACTAAGTGCTTGGTAAGAGATTGGTAAGAAATTGGTAAGCAATTGATAAGCAGTGTAATCAGGCTGAGTCATTGATGGGGAGAGCCTGAACAAGCTGCTGAGCCAAGGGAAAGAGCAAAAACATAGGTAAAAAGGGGTGTATAACCAAGAATATGGAAAAATCATTGCATGGGGCCCAAAAGAGAGGGGGAGAAAGCATGGGATGAGTAGATTGAAGCTAAATGAGCATATGTGATGACATAATGCATATGAATCATAGGGGCATGAGTCATGAATTGATAAGCAGCATGATAAGCATGATTTGAAGGATGATTGGTAAGTGATTGGTAAGGGGAGTAATGGGGATTAGTAATGCCAAGAGGGGATGAATAATGTGCAGCAGAGTGAGTCAGAGTGAGCCAGAGTGACTCTGTGTGACTCAGACAGAAGGGAAGCACAACCTGTGATTTATTGAACTTTAGATCTGGAGATGAGCTTCTGAAGCAGTGCCACTGATGGGAGTGGCTGGGGGATAATAAAAGAATTGATCCGACCAGAAGAGCAGTGTCAGGGGGCCTGGAATGACAAGTAGGGTCACAGAGTGTCACAAATCCCTTGGATTGAGCTTCTGTAGAGCAAAAATGCGAAATTTGGTGCTCCCGAAGTGCAGTCTTCCCTTGAGCAGTAAGGGGAAGGTTCTGTACTCTATTAGGGCTCCTAAGAAGGGTTCTAGAGCACTGTTTCATTCGTGTTTGTTGCGGGATAGCAGGGAAGAGAATCGCAAGTAGCGGATTCGACGTGTCCAGGGAAGCGAGATGAATGATAGAGGGAGATGGATGTGACAGGACTCTGGGATGAAAGGACCATATGCAGAGGACTCAGGAGACACAGAGACGACCAGGTATGAATTTTCAAGTCTAACAATAGACTTGAGACGACCAAAGTATGTGCGCGACACAGGACTGACGAGGAGAACGCACTGACCGAGAACGAGAGGGACTGAGGGAGCAGGCTGGGAAGATATGTACCAGACAGTACACAGGAGCTCAGGGAGAGGCTGTCCCAAGAGCAGGACATAGTTGAGGTCTGCTGCAATAGCGGAGAAACATTCCAGAGAAAATGTGGACTCCATAGTGAGTGATGAAGTGGGTGTCTGGATTGCGGGTGGAATATCTCCGTGGGAAATGAACAGATTTACGTCGGAACTTGACAGGCAGATAGACCACGGTCTAGGCTCCATGATGGTATAGTCACATGATTGATAGCTTCAAAAATGGCGGAGCTATTCAAAATATCAGAATGCCGGCACTGGGCGCCTAAATTTGACATTTGGGCGCTAAAAATGATTCTTCCTTTTCTCCTTCGTTTCTCTATTGTTTCTTCTGCTTCTTTGGTTGTTCTGGTATGGGAGTTGGACTGCAGTAGGTTGCATTCCTCTCTCATACTGAAATGATCATCAATCCTTGGATTCTTCTGCTTCTTGGCGGTTCTTGTGCGATAGATGGCTACAACGAGCTTGTATTCATTCTTCGCATAAGGATAGTCTTGACTTTGCGTGATATGGATAGTGAGGGCTGTCTGTATCCCTCAAGTCAGGACAATCTTTCAACAGATCTTGGGTGTGCATTCTTCGCATTAGTTTCATCGGCTAACTTTCTCCATGTCCACAGTACCAAACATGTTTGGTGCGTGACACCGAGCGAGTGCATAATTTGGAAACCTATTGGAGAATTTAGCTACATGCTGACACCCTTCGCGATTGCGTACCTTGAAGGCAGTGGGTGCCCTCGGCCTCCTTGCGCACAACATCCAACACGGAGTCGACCAGCTCCATGCCCTCTGTATAGTCTAGACATGATTGTAAGATCCAGGGTATAAAAACACATGGAAGACAAGTAAATATGTACGTCCTTTGGCCCAGTTGTTACCAGCACCACTCTGACCAAAGATGAAGTTGTCTGGGCGGAGAAGACCACCTAGAGGGCCAGAGCGAATGGAGTCCATGGTCCTGGGCTCGAGGGCGACACGGACAGCACGAGGAATGTATTTATTCGAACTTAACCGATCTCGTTGTAGTAAACTGAGATATGCAGAAGCTGCATGTCTTTTGTCCCTCTGTAGAGACTATCCTTGCAGCATGGATACATTTAAAGTTTGAATGAGAGGGCGAAGGAGGTGACAGCGATGTGTTGAGGGGTAATCATGGCATCATGCGGTCAGTGATATGCACTGGCACTGTCCAACGATGCAACTTGTGCAAATTCAACCGTCAGTCATGTGATCTGCTGGTGTGACACATATGGGGTTTCTCAACCGAACTGCACCAGACATTGTGGTGCATTCTCTGCATGTTTCTTATGTTGTCATATTCACATGTGTTATGTCAGCACAAGAATGCACTACAATGTCTGGGTACGAGACTAGGTATCTGGGTGAAATGGGCTATGAGGTCTATTCACTGCGGGAAGTAAAGTCACTACTAATCAGTGACAGGGACATTGATGTGACCAAAATCATTGACATTGCCACTGATTTACTGGTCACATCTTTTCAGTGTCCGAGTCCTGACACTGATTTTCACTTCCTCGATTTCGGTGACGCTGATTTTCAGTACCTCGATTTCGGTGATGCTGATTTTCATTGCCTCTATTTCAACAACACTGATTTTCAGAGTTTGTTTTTTCTAGGCCATAGATGCATCTTAGGGTGGACGTATGACACAACAAATACAAACATACACACATAAGGTACATTCACTCACCACCATCCAACGTCCAACCATCCCGCCCAATGTCCGTCACCAATCCATGGTCAACTGCCATGATCACGACTTGCCACCTCTTCGGTGGCCCCAAGTAATGGCCACCATGTTCACTATCACCCCTGTAAGTCCCTAACTACCACTTACCACCACCGACCCTGACCACCATATCACTGCACGAAGCCACCTAGTCTATCAGCTCTCTGCCCATATGAAAGTCAGCATTGTATGGTTGTGGGTGGATGCACCGAGCCAGTCGAGTGTCGAGAAGGCACACCACGCCACAGTGACGAAACACATATGAAGGCTACGGTCATACACTCCACGTGCTCGTGCTCGCCTAATAACTCATTATCCTGTCTTCCCACTTTCAGCCTTTTGTCAGGTATGCTTCTCGGTTGTCCCAATGTTACAACACTTTTATCTTTACTGCCAGCTTGCATACATTATCTTTACTGCCAGCTTGCATACGTTATTTTATTTGCCACGACGTGTAGCCTATAGTAGGGCAATGTCCCGATACATGACCTTTGTAAGCACCTTTCCAGTTGATTGTGGTCGTCTCGCCTCATTTTGTTCCATATGCAGTGAATGAATGCCAGTGCTGTGGCCTTGAATTTATCCACCACCCCAGTCTGTTGATGTTGACAGCCTGACGACTTGATGGAATTCGAAGTGGACACTTTGCAGCATATAAATCTGCCAGACACAGGGCCACATTCTTGCACATAGTCATACCCACTTCGTCTCATGTTCATTCCCCTCTTCTCAGAGTCCCGCTCCCACAGACACCTCAAGTGGAGGAAAGGAGGTGGCGGAGGAAAGGGCTCCGGGGGTGGCAGTAAAGGTTCGGGAGGTAAAGGCGGAAAAGGGGGCTCGTTGAAGAACAGTGGTGGGAGTGGAGGAGGCAAGAAATCAAAGGCTCCCCTTCCAGGCGGAAGCTCCTCGCTTGGAAAGAGCAGTGCAGCTGCATACGGTTATGGTGGAGGCAAGCCCATCATCATTCCCGCTGGCCAACCATTTGCAGGATGCAGTGCTGGTGGCACAACCCGCAACCAGGTTTTCGGAACAAAGTATGTCTGATCTTGGCTTGATTGCTTTTCCTGGTCTGAATGGATGCGAAGGGTGTATGGGAGTGGATATCCTGGTATTGGAGGACCTGAACCCCTCGAAGTCTCAAAGAACTGGGGAACAATGGTAAATACCTCTTCACTCTGAGTCCCTCACAATCGCCCAGCTGATTTCCTCTGTCGTGATCATGTTATTTTGATTTGTTTAGATGTCAACTTCCGGTCTTCGTGTGCGACCAGTTAGATCCTTGCTTATTCAGCTGCCCTCTGGTTTCCCATGTCAACGCATTATTTGCCATGTGGTGATTCCTGGTCCAGCTTATTCAACGCCTCCATTAAGTGATGTTTTCAATGTTCGTCCATTGACTGGAGTCTATCTGTCACCTGTTCAGGACATGTGGCAAGTGTCTATCCTGCCTGCACCACAGTGTGTTCAACGCTATGAGCAGTGAGTCCACGGCAAACTGCATCATAAACTTGCTGATACCTAGCATTCCTCTCGCATCTCCAGCAGGCACATCTGTGCTCGTTCTATCAGGCAGGCCTCCAACTCCATGGCTGTTGCAGCATTGTTCAAGATGCTTGGGACATTCGTCTGTCCTTTCAACACATCCCTTTGCCATGTCTGTATTACTGTTATATGTCCTCGTGCCACTGATACACACGTGCACAGTTGTGTGGCTCAACTCACTCGAACTATCTACACACCTTTGCGATGCATGGCACTCCTCACGTCGGCACAAGTTCGTGAGTGTCACCCTCCCTCCAACTCCACTGAGGTGTTAAGTTTTCGTGAGCTGTCAGTAAGGATATGGCAAAATTAGATGGATCTGCCATTGGTGCCGTTGAATGCTATAAATTCGGGGCAGTGAATGTCGTAGGGATGTGGATGGGCATTATTGTAATGTAGGTACTGTTATCCACGGTCACGACCCCCCCACTATAGCACGTTGACCTTGACAGCCCGCATGACACCAATATTGCCAGTGACAATGTCAATGGTCACCACCACCACCCCTGCTTGTCGATGTCAATAGCTCAACTTGCATGACCCTCTGGTGCCAACATCGACAGCTGCCAGCACCACCCACATGACAATGTCAGTGGCCATCACCACCATCATATGGATGACGATGGTCCCATCACCCCAGCATATTGACATCAACAGCTCAGCCTGTGCTGTGACGATGACGGCTGGTCACTGGCTCCACCCACACACTAGCACATGGCTGCCTGCATGATGTCAATGGTGAGCAACACCACCATCTAGGAATCCTGGTGACCATACTCAATTCCTGCCCAGTGTAGAGGTTCTGTTTGAGTTGTTGATGGGTGTGATTAGGAATATACTGTGAGACTACCTTTTAGATATTGTGGATATAAAGTAGATGACTTCAATGATAGTGTTGATGATGCTCTTACCATGTATTATTGTATATACACAAGGCTGAATGTTAGGATATGACACAACACCTATTGAGCTATGATGACATACAAGAATATACAGAGCAGACCATTAGAAGACTACAGTTGAGCCCCTTTCACAACAACTCATCTTCATCACTGTGTTCTTCACCACCATTCTGATGAATCTCATCTGTGAAATTAGTTGCCACTGTCCCCAGAGCCCGGTCAATTATCCCCCATTTTCCACAAGTTTCCACAAGCCCCACAACAGCTTGAATGTTCTGAATATCTGTGATGACACTTGCCCTTCGAGCTTCCAGATATGCATTCTCCTTTGATGCAATTTTTCCTTTTGTATCCCATGGTGTAACCAATGCAAGGGCCACTGTTTTCCCACTGAGCTGCCTAAAAATGTCCCTGGAAGGTATGGCCAAGACCGCAATCTCCTCTAGGTCTCCATAACCAATTTGCTTCACAGTGGAACCATTTCGGCCTTCAAATACCACCTCATACTAGTAACCACATAAAGCTAGGTAAACATTGGATATTAAAAAAAATTTAACTCACCCTGATGTAGCAGTTCCTGCGTACCAATGCAGTAGTACCCAATCTATGAATCACCTGTTTGGTCCGAAATGTGTCTCCACCATGACATATTCTTAGTTTTCCAGCAAAATATGAAGGGTGAGTAAGTTGATGTTTGATATCAGAGCTTCTCTTTCCCAGAACTTGGGCAAAATAATTTGCAATTTTCTGCTGAAGTGATGAGTCCATTTGTTTAATCATCTTGTATGGTGGCCGGAGGATATAGTTTGGATCTGGATTGTCATAGTAAGTATTTGCTCATACAGAAATCAAATATTGACTCACAATCCTCAAGTACACGTTCATATCCAACTGGTCCATCATCTCCTTGATGATCCATCAGCTCCTCAAATAGATCATAGCGCACACAAAGCTGTTCCAGATATGCATGGTGCAGAACTGTCTTGTTTAGGTTGCTCCATGGATGGCTATGTGAACGAAGGGCTTGGTGAAGCTTTCCACAGTAGCGCTCCATGTAGAAGGTCCATGAGGTCCAGACTGGCCCACAATCACGAATGCCCTGTGCAATATGGAGTAACCCATGCACAGTAAGTGTGCAGGCTGGTAAGCACTCAGCCTTGTATTGATAATAGTACCTTCAAAGATAAATCAGTCTTTGCTCTCTTACCAAATTGACAAATTTTACCACTCACTTCTCATACTTGTGAACCCATCGAATAAGCCGTGCTTCAATGTCATCAATTTCCCCTTCAGTAATATGAAACTGAAACATGATCTTCATGATGCTAGCAAGTTCACACATGTGATCAAAATATTTTACCCTCTTGAATCGACCTTTAAGCAGCTTTGGAGCAAGGTAAAGGAACCAGAAGCACCATGACTTGGCTGTAAAGGATGACCGATCAGTTGCAATGTTGCCAAGAACACAAACAAATGAAGCAGGGATGTGCTTCATGGCATTTGCTGACTCCTCTCCAACTTGTCCCCATATATGTGAAGCAATTTCAAAGTCCTCATCTCCAGGTCCAAGTCCTTTAAACTGCCCTGACCAGAAGTCAACAAGGTTTGGGATGATGTTCTCCAGAAACAGATGAAACCATTCCCAAGGTGATGACTTGGCATAGTCAAGAGAGCCCACATGATGCAGTGCAGGTAGGTGCTTGATACCACTCTCCTTGGCAATTCAATCCTGCTCTGTCTTTGTCCTTGCTGCTGCAATAGCTGCAGAAATCTGAAAAAAGTCCTGGTGTTCCCGTAGAGGAAGGCAAGCACCCTCCCATGCTGTCATCCCACCCCAATCACTCCTAGAGGGTGGTTTAAGAGGCACATAGTATGTGTGTCCCAAGCCACGAGTAGCCTTGATTTTGCATGAGCGACAAGGGAAGATACTGTTATGACCCTTGAGACCAAGAAACTTCTGGATTGCAATGATATCCCCAAGTTTAAATAGGAAATATGCATGGAGGTCAAAGAGGGTTTTCTGTGCTGCATCAAATGTTGGTATTCCAAAGGCAAGGTCTGCACATTCTGCATCAAGGGGGGATAGGAAGGATTCCAGATCTTTTGGCTGGTGTGGCCCTGGTATGACTCCAACACAGAGGAGATTGTTGATATGTGTGCGCACATTAGGAGGAAGGTTGTAGTTTTGGACAAGGATGGGTGTGGCTGATGGACCCCCTTGTCGCCGCTTGAAGAGCAGATAGCTGTCAGTACAGAGTCCCAAAGCAATATCCCTGGAGTCAGAGAAGTAGTGGTGGGCCAGTTTGTTGTCATCAACAACAACATGTTGGTTCAAGAGGTGACAGTAATGATTGCCATCAAAGACATCATTGACCTGACCTGGTAGAGAGTTATATTGTGCTCGATAGGCCATGGCTTCAATCATCCTAGGACTCTGGAAGTAACCTTGGAGGTGAGGGATAAGAGGGATGTATACAAACTGGTGGCAAGGTTTGCCATGCTTGTTGAGCCGAGGGGCATTACAGAATGGGCAATACTGTAGGGAAGCATACTTTGCAGTGTAGGCCATGCACAAGTTTTTGCAACAGTCAACAAATTTGTATTTGACCCCTGACAGAATGGCCATCTGATGGAAGATGACAAATTCAGAGTCAATAGATAGCTTGTGTCGGAATGAGAGACGAAGTTGATTAAATGCATGGCATGAAACTTTGCTGTTCAAGATGAAATGGAAGGCATGAATATTGTCATGATCATCCTCAGATAGTATATTGTCACCTAATTTTTTTCAATGAGTTCATTGTGAGTGACAACTCCGAATCTAGTAAATCAAAAGAGGGGGTTACATATGAATTTCATTCAGCTCAAAGGCTCTTTCTTCTTCAGCATCCTGTTCAAGCTCCTCCAGAAGCTCGTCATGTGTAATGAGCTCATCTCCAAAGGGGTCCGCGACATCTGCAACCCACTCCCAATGATCATCAATGGCGATATCCTCTTGCCCTGAATCATCTTCAGACTGCGAGCTACCAGAGCTCATATCAAAATCTCCAGAGTCAACTACAGCATTATCTGGCTCGCTTGAACATGATTCCTCAACCTCCATCATATCGCTATTAGGGTTGGATGGAAGATCGTGCTCCAATTGCGCTTCAGAGCCACTTTCCTCACTCATAGAATCCTGAACAGATTCAGATGCTTCTATTTCCTCTGGATTGCCATAGGATGCAGCATAGGAGTAATGGTGCCTCCATTGTGCTTTACCAAGTAGCTTTCCACAGGTCGACTGGCACCAGCAGCGTTTCTTGCAGTTGGCATGAGGCATGACGGTAATTAGGCAGTGATTATATAATCAAAGATCGATGTGCGAAATTCCCTAAGTCTTGGGCCTGGTCTGTTCACTCCATCACATCCCATCTCCTCAAGATATGGTACAATCAAGACCACGTTCATCAAAGTCCAAGGGAGGAAGATCCCGTATAGAGTCACTTGAAGCTTCAATAGCAGCCCTCCAGCATGAGTTGGAGTCGTATCAGCGTGGGTACATACTACCAAGGATATGACTATTGACTCATACCAGCGTGTTGTAGGGAAAGAGAAAGCTAAAAAGAGCCAGAAAACACAACAATGCCTTTTTGATCGTGCCACAAAACTGATTCCCAAACCACCAGGACGAGCTGGATGCCATAAAGGTGGCTATACAATTATTGATGCGATGGGGCTTTCCGACAAGAAAGACTTGTATAATTGCCAGTTGGTAAGTTATTGATTGCCTTTTGGTCTCTACCTGCCATATACCATGCATATATGCCACTATGCTTACATCCTATGCTAAACTAGTGCATTATCCGCAGACTTGCTATTAAATATTTGGACCCAACACACTCACTTAGTCGCCAAAAGGACAAATTACTCATTGAGAAAATCATACGAAAGGTGGGACAATGCATGTACTCACATTTCAAGTTGACACTTTTTCAGGCACAAGCTGAGTCGAAGATACTATGAAGATACGAAGGTGGTTGGCCCGTGCGCGATTTGATGGCCCAGTTTTTGCGCAATGCATCATCTCAAGACAGACAGCAACAGAAAGACCTTGCAACGCAGGTGAGCAAATAATACTCTAGTTTTATTACTTACATACATCCAATGTTAGGAAGCGCTGCGCCGATTGAAGAGGAATGCCATTGAGCCAAGAAGCAACAATGAACTGGATCATCACGACAACCATCAACACAGAAATCGGTCAACAGGGCGGCAACCTCACATAACGAAGAAGAAGAAGGCGGCTGAACTGATGAGTGACAACAACTCGGATGGTTCTGATGACAATGATTTGTATGGTCACAGTGGTGACTGTTCAGACAACAACAATGGCTTGGACAGCCACGATGACTATCCACACGGCAATTGGACAACTGGGTGACGTCGCATTATCAAGAAGTGGAAGACTGGGGATGACGATGACAACAATGTGGACAGTCACAATGACCATCCACACAGCAATCAGACAACTGGGCGACGTCACATTACCAAGAAGCAGAAGACCGGGGATGACGATGACGACGACATGGACAGTCATGACAACCATCCGCACAGCAATCGGACAACTGGGCGACGTCGCATTATCAAGAAGTGGAAGACTGGCAATGACGATGATGATGACATGGATAGTCACGACGACCATCCGCACAGCAATCAGACAACTGGGCACATGTCGCATTACCAAGAAGCGGAAGACCGGGGATGATGATGACAACGATGTGGACAGTCACGATGACCATCCACACGGCAATCAGACACCTGGGCAACACCACATTACCATGAAGCGAAAGCCTACTGGCCTAGGGGATGACGACAGCATGGATGGTGGGCAGCGGTGTACCACCAAAACCCCCAGAACCTACAAGAAGCCTTGGAGGTCACCTGAAACAGAGCAGGTAGGTGATGATAAGCCATGGACCACTGGCTGACTACATTGGACATTAAACATAGGTATCGAAATGTTGCACCAGCACGCCAAAGAAGAGTTATTTGAGTACAAATGCGCCAGACAATTTGTTTGATTCTGACTGCTCAATAGAGAGAGCAAGTGGTTGCCGTCAGAACATGGAGTCAGATGATGGCTTGGAGTTTCCTGAGTCATCAGAGGAGGTTTGTATGTATTCATCATTGTTGATTACAGTACTCGCTGATCACTGTAGGAGACTTCTGGTCATTCTAGGGCAATAAACTCGGGAAGTGCTTTGAAGGTAAAGATGACGAGGATAACCGCTCCATCATCACTGCCAGATTGTACCTCACTCTATACTTTGCTAGGTCGTCCCACCAAGACATCAAAAATTCCTGCGCTAAGGAGATCAAGCCAGATCTGCCATTATGGTAAGATACGTTCTGTGTTTCCTGCAACCTACCAGTCGGATTTGGATTGTTACTCAAAATACTTTAGCCTGTAGATTCTGCGTTGGAGCCTGAAGTTGAACATACCATGTCATCAAAGTCTCTGGCCAACCCTGCCATTCCACAAGCCTATAATGAAGCTGAATCACCAAGGACCTGTCCTGCCAAGCAGTGCACAGATACGATCCCATCATATGACGTCCCAGCTCTCACTCGTGCCATTGACAGATATGATCTCCTCATTCATGAACATGGACCCGACTACTGGGAGGCAATGTCTGTTGCCCATGAAGCATGTGCATTGATCAAAGAAGAGTCCACAAAGGTCCAATATCTCAAGGTTTCTGAAGAACGTGGATGGCCAATTATGGGTGTCAATTTCAGAAAATTGCCAAGTCGTATTTTATCTCTGCACGATCATCTGAAGGATGCTATGTACAACGCTGATGTTCGTGAACAGCTTTGTGTCTGGACACTCTTCAGAGCAGATTTGAAAGCGGTGGGCTGCACACTGGAGCGGTTTGGTCAGCTGCACCCCACAGCCGTTGCAAAGACATCGATAGGCAAACATGCACGTGCTGGATAGTGCGCATCCTTTGGCATCCTTAGTCCTATACTAACCGCTTTCGTAGCTATGGAATGAAAGGAATAGCAATAATCCAGCACACGCTCTATGGCCTCTTTCCTCTCACCATGCCTGGCCTTCAGACTGCAATTGCGCCCTTGACATATGATCAATTTATGTCGTACTTCATGGTCCCACATGTTGCAGCCACGCTAATCACAGAAGATTCAAGCAGTGGATCGATCCAGGAGGGTCATGACATCATGCTTGCCAGTAGCAGAGCCAGCAAAACAATCCATCCTGAAAGAGACGATGATACTGAGCTTGAAGATATTTATCGCACAAATCTTGTTGTCCTCAGCCAAGCGTCCAAGGCTGCTGTGTGGATGAAGTCCACTAACAAGCTTCTTGCGGCTATGGATGCATTGCTAAATCTGAACACGATGGCATCAGGCAAGGTGCATGATGGCCACATTCCAATTGATTGATGCAAAAAGTGCCAATGACTCTAGCCCACAACATCATGTCCAAAACCTCGCATCATCCAACGCCCCAATGGTCCCAAGGGCGAATCGAAAGTCAACGCTAGTTTGCAGACGACAAACCATCGAATGGTGATGCTTTTCTCACTATGTCAGCAACCATAAATCACATCTGAATTGAACGTTAACTTGCAGGCACACAAGGAAGAATGCATGCCTATTCCAGGCATTCAGATGGTAAAAATGTCTGGACCTAATCATTGCAGTAAGATGGCACTCAAGACTAGCGTAAAATCCAAGTCTTGTGTGATACTAATGGCGGTGTATTGACATCCCCATTTCTGACGAAACAGGCACTTTCACCGAAAGACCGCCAGACTCGATCCAAGACTCGTAAATCTCGTGAGTCCAGGGGAAACACAGAGGTGTAACTCGACAACCTCGATTCAGACAACCTCGATTCATCATGGTTCTCATGCACTCTAGAGGTATGTTCCCCTTATTCTAATGTCAATAGTATCTGACTCATACATTGCAATTAATATTATCGGCACACCTCATTTGCTACATACGTGTCAACTTGATCAGGAATGATGCCACCACTGTACTGTTGTTTCCGTCGCATTCCTGTAACTATTTCTGCCGCAGACTGTTGTAAGTGTATGATTATGTGTGATTATCAATGTGTTTTTGGGTGCCGGGCACAAAAAGTTCAGAAACAATGAGTGATTGCCTATGCAACGGAATACAAGTGCTTAGTACACTGAAAAATAGTGCTAACGTGTCCGAAAATAAGTGACTAAGACACTCTAAAATCAGTGTCACAGACACTGACTCGGACACTGAATTTCAATAGCGAAAATGAGCACTTCAGTGACATCCGGGGACGCAGATTTTTGGCGCTTCGTCACTGGTATGTACTGCGGTCGACATTGATAAGTGGTGATTCAATCACTGAATACCGGTGACTTTACTTCCCACAGTGTATTTTTGTCCGAAAAGGGATCTGGGTCCCATGGGATATTCACAGAGGTCCTGGTGTAAGAGGCAGAATTATTTTTAGCGGGCCGAGCGGTCCGGTAGGTTAGATTTCAAACTCCGTTAGGTTCTAACTGGCTAAATGGACGAAGCACCGCCACCTACCGCCACTTCCGAAATTCCTCGCAACATGCTCCTCAGGAAAACCCGAAGCGTCATTGTTTTTCGCCAGGTCTCACGAGGCCTGCGTAGAGGACTGTCAACGTCCTCTGCGCCATATGATGCCATTGTTATTGGCGGAGGTACTGTTTAACGCAAACGCGCGACTGAATCACACTGAGCATCTGCCTCATCAGGCCCCGGCGGGTACGTAGCGGCCATCAAGGCTGCCCAACTAGGCTTGAGGACCGCATGTATAGAAAAACGGGGCGCGCTCGGTGGTACATGTTTGAACGTCGGCTGCATACCCTCGAAAGCTATGCTCAATAATTCGTATCTATACCACCAAACTCAGCACGACCTCCAACGACGCGGTATTGATGGTAGGGATGCACCTGTCTTCTATTCATTCCAAAGTAATGATTGCATCTAGTTGGAAACGTGGCGTTGAATTTGCCCCAAATGTTAAAGGCAAAAGAACAATCTGTCGCTGGCCTTACGAAGGGTATCGAAGCTCTCTTCAAACAAAATAAGGTAGACTATATCAAGGGTGCAGCTTCGTTCCTCTCGCCCGACCGTCTTGTCGTCAAGTTACTGGACGGCGGTGAAACTGAGGTCCAAGCTACCAATATTATCATCGCCACTGGTTCGGAAGTTGCGCCATTCCCGGGGGGCGCTATCCAAATAGACGAGAAACAAATAGTCAGCTCTACAGGTGCCCTTGACCTACAGCAGGTACCAGGCAAGATGGTCGTCATTGGAGGCGGTATCATTGGTTTGGAAATGGGCAGTGTCTGGAGTCGGTTAGGGGCAGAGGTCACTGTTGTGGAGTTCCTTGGTGGCATTGGTGGTGCCGGTATCGACGAGGAAGTCTCGTGAGTATCTTAATCACTAACGTCATCCTCTTTTTACTGACGTTCTTTCAGAAAACAATTCCAGAAATTTCTAACGAAGCAAGGCCTCAAATTCAAGCTCCACACCAAGGTCTTGTCCGCTGAAAAGCGGGACGGCAAGGTCATCGTCCACACACAGTCGGCAAAAGGTGACAAAGAAGAGTCGGTACGTGCCAGATGGGTCTAGCTAGCAAGCCATGCACCTCTTACTTCGTTATGCAGCTTGAAGCCGATGTTGTCCTAGTATCGGTTGGTCGCCGTCCGTACACGGAAGGTCTCAACCTCGAGGCCGCTGGTGTGCAACTCGACAACAAGGGTCGCATTGTCATCGACGACCAATTTGCCACCTCAGCGAAGCACATCAGGTGCATCGGCGATGTCACCTTCGGGCCCATGTTGGCACACAAGGCTGAGGAAGAAGGTTTGCCTTGATCCTCGGCAAGTCCCCTATGCTGACTATGATACCGTTAAGGCATTGCCGCCGTCGAACACATCAAACATGGACACGGACATGTCAACTACAATGCCATCCCTTCCGTTGTCTATACACACCCCGAGGTCGCTTGGGTAGGCAAGACGGAGCAAGACCTGAAGGCTGCCGGTGTTCAATACAACGTAGGAAAATTCCCCTTCGCTGCAAACTCGAGAGCGAAGACCAACTTAGACACTGAGGGCTTCGTTAAGTTCCTTTCTGAGAAGGAGACAGACCGTATCCTCGGGGTACACATTATCGGCCCTAATGCTGGTGAGATGATCTCGGAGGCTGTCCTTGCCATCGAGTATGGTGCGAGCTCAGAAGATATCGCCCGGACGACTCATGCACATGTAAGTTTTTTTTTGACCCTTGGTACAGCGCTCGTCGAGTAATTCTGGACATTTGCAGCCCACGCTCAGTGAAGCCTTCAAGGAAGCCGCCATGGCTGCATACAGCAAGCCTATCCATTTCTAGACGATTTGGCTGGTGGACCGCGTTTTGGATAGCCCGTAGAATTTGCATTGCCTTACAAACCTCACTTTGTCTTACCGACATTTTTCACTGGCCACATCTGCTGCTAATACATTGGGTGTCAACGATCTATCTCCTGAAATTTCGGCCCTGAGTATATTTCTACAAAGTCGTCCTTAGCGGTTGTTGGTAAATTCACATTCGAGTCCAGGGAATGCAGCGCAACTGATGCGACGTTGTATAAAGCATAGCGTAATCCATACAACATGTCATACGTGAGGAAAACCCCAACCTCATGCACAAAGTATAAGTAAGCCATTATAGCTTGCTGAGAGCAGCGGTGTTGACAGTCTGGCCCGCTGCCTTTGCACGCTTGCGGAACATCTCGGTAGACTTGTTACCACGAATGCCTCCACCCCATTGACGACGCTGTTCTTCATATTTATCGGTGCTGTGCACACATTCAACCGTGCTAATCATCAGGGATTCAATCGGGTACGTACAAGTTAGCCTTGGCTGCGTTGATGAGGGTAGCAAGGTCGCGCTGGTCCTCGCTCTTGACATCCTGGAGGGCAAGGACAGCAGCCGTCTTCTTATGGACAACGGTCCCGAGACGAGCTTTGCCCTTGACAATGACATAGGGGACGCCCATCTTGCGGCAAAGAGCGGGAAGGAACACTACGAGCTCAATCGGGTCGACATCATGAGCAATGACGATGAGCGAGGCCTTCTTGGCCTCGATGAGAGCTACACAGTGGTTGAGACCAGACTTGACAAAAAGAGGCTTCTTGTCCTTGGTAGGCTCCTTCTGTTCGGCGGCGGCCTTTGCAAGGGTCTCGAGACGAGTTTTCTTCTCCTGTCGGGTCTCCGGGCGATACCTGGTGTGCAGATTAAAAAAATATGTTCGATCTGACCATTGTGCGTCACTCACTTGTTGAGGAGCTTAAAGAGTTGCGTAGCAGTGTTCTTGTCCAAGGTGTGAGAGAACTGGGCAATAGCAGGGGGAACCTTTAGACGTTGCCTGAGGATGACTTTCTGGCGTTGGAGTCGGACATATTCAGGCCATTTCACGAAGCGGGTGAGGTCAGTTTTGGGTCGAATGTCCTGCCCTGTGGAAATGCTCTGAATTTGCTGCGTAAAGTATCTGGTAGAACGCACCGATACCAAAATTACGAGGCCGGGCCTCGAACAGTGGGTTTTTGGT
This sequence comes from Scleroderma bovista, assembly GCA_037178675.1. Taxonomy (NCBI): domain Eukaryota; kingdom Fungi; phylum Basidiomycota; class Agaricomycetes; order Boletales; family Sclerodermataceae; genus Scleroderma; species Scleroderma bovista. The sequence goes on along the minus strand of JAYMGJ010000178.1, from coordinate 117,174 downwards.
CGTTTTGGAACCCGCCTTGGAACCTGGGGCAGGGGCAGGCTTTTTGCCGGAACCTGGCTTGGATTTGGGAGGCTAGGACGGAAGGTCAACAACTGCATCGCACGATAGGTCGGGTTCATCCCAACAGCCTCCTGTCCATCCATCCGCTTGTCGCCAACTTGTCCATGACAAACCGCCCAGGACCACAGCGAGAGCCATCCAGAATCGACTTACCATGACTTGTGTGGCCTTCGTGGGTGTCTTGAGGTTGAGGTCGGCGATGAGAATGGATGGTGCGCGGTCCACTCGACGCAAAATCTCGGATCCACCCGAGTCACTCATTACGTAAGCACACATGGGTCCATCGATGACTCCGATTCCTCAAGTTGGCACTCTACGCTTAGTTCCTACATGATTTAGTGGCCGTGGCCGTCTACTGCAAAGCGGCGCAACGCTTCCCGCGCCTCCTCTCCGCCCTTGCTCGTGGTGTAGATAACGTCGCTCAGTTGAAATCCGTTGAACCGGCTCGCAGCACAGATCGTGTACGCCCCCATGTTGTTGAACCCCAGCCAGTCACCGACCTGCAGCGCACTAGGCAGCTGAACAGACTTGCACACACGATCTATAGAGTCGCATGTCGGTCCCCAGACGCTGCTCGCGGACATGGGTTCCAAAGTAGAAATGTGGAATGAGCCGCTCATCGAAAGAACGTCAGGTTCGACAGTCTGGTGATCGAACATGATGCAGTTAAATGCACCGTATACCCCCTCATTGATATAATCTGCCATCGTAGATCAGCAGGGAACTCCTGAGTACATCAGTGTAGACGCTTACACATCACGGTGGGCTCATCCCCGTTGGACATGGCGACATCACGACCTGTCCCACTGTCCTCCGCCATCTGTGCCCTACGCGCGATGATGTTCGCGGCGAGAGAAAAGGCTCGAGAGACATAGAACCGACCCGGTTCAGCGACGAGCCTAATGCCCGCCCTATCGGGAAAGTACTGACTGATCGCGTGATTAATGACACCAGCGGCAGCCTCAAGGCGGGCATCTTCGAAGCCTCCGCCAATATCCAGAACAGAAAACTGATAGCCAGCGCGCTGACCCATATCAAATACGTCGCGAGCCCGTCTGATGGCATCCTCGTATATAGTCGGATCATAGCAGCCACTTCCGACATGGAAACTGACCCCAATGACATCAAGGTTAAGCTCCTTGGCCTTGAATAGGAGGATAGGCACGACCTCCAGTGGAGCACCGAACTTGATGCCGAACCGACAGATGCTTTTAGAATCATCCGCAAGGATACGGATGATGAGTTTGGCAGAAGGGTGCACGCGTGAGATTTTGTACAGTTCGTCGGCATTATCGAACGTCATTTTGTCGACACCAGCCTTCGCGGCACCGCGAATGAAAGAAGCTGCCTTGCACGGATTAGCGAAGATGATCCGACTAGGGTCGACACCGCCTATGCTTAAGACCTGAGATATCTCTCCGTTTGAGGCGCAGTCGAATCCTGCACCCAAAGATGCAAGAAGCCTAAGGACGTATGGGTCCGGGTTGCATTTTACAGCTTAGGCAGAAAGTGCGGTGAGGGTCCTGCATAGTAGAAAAGGAAGCCGTGTGCGCACCATAGTGTGGTTCGATGTCGGGAAGACAGCGAAGCCATCTCTGATGCTGGAGGTACACTTGGGTAAGATCCGCGACGAAAAAGGCCTTCTCGGCGTCAAGGACGTTTGCCACTGCTTTTCGTGATGCATTCATGATGCCATTGCGAAGATGGACCTCTGGGTGTCCTCGAAAGAGAGGGGGCAGAGAGTCGAAGATGGTCTCCCCCTCGAGCTCGTCTGCTGGCCCGGGCACATTGTCAGGACGAGCGATCCAGCTAGTTTCCCTACGAACGGTTGCGACAGATACAGGAATGTTAATGGGAGTCAACGGGAGAACTTCCATCCGAGTAAACAGCAGAGGAAAGAGGACGGGCGAAAAATCTTCCCCCCGAGTTTCTACGGTACGCACTCGCTGGCACTGGCAGTGGCAATGGTGAGGAACAAGATGCAAGCCACACCAATTTTTTTTCCTGGCACACCAGATCCGTTTGACGTTTTCACTCACGTGCTAAAGCTAATCGTGTATCAGTGAAGTCGTCTGTGGCATCTGCAGACCCAACGAGAAGAACTAATCGGCTGGTCTACCGCCTGCTATCAAACCACCCACTTTCTTCCCCTCGTCTTTCCGGTCTCCACGTGAGGACACACTTGTACTGACAATTGCGTTGTTCCCCTGGGAAGCACATCTCTCTGTTGTGAAGCTATTCGCTCGTCTTCGGTATCAAGCCTCCATATAGACCTCCCTGCATGTGGTGCTACAGGATTCTCCTTCCTATAGCCTTGCTATCCCTTTTTTTGGAGGGTTCCTCACTGTCATTGATCAGTGACTAGTAGTGCGAAGATGACGACAACGACGACTGAATGCTCCCATGCACGCGATGGACAATGATGACTACAAGACGCGACCATCCGCACCCTGCATATGCTCGAAGGCACTAAGTCGTTTTGCCTTTGAATCTTCCGCGTAGTATGGATGCACTGAGGGATTTGTGGGTGGCCCAGACGACACAGGTAAGTTCTTGATTCTTAATCTCTCTCCCGTTCCCTCGACTTGCGTTGAGTCGACAGTACCGCAACTCATTGTGTCATCTTCGCCGTCGATCGCCATCGCCATCGCCAGCCGTCACACCCTCGACGCTTGTTGCAATCGCGTATATACTCTGCAACGCTTTGCACATTCGCGTGCGGTAGCCCATTTCACTGTTGTTCTACACATTTGGAGTGTCCGTTAGGCCTCTCAATGTGTCCGCCCGGCTGCTCAACGCATTTATATTGTTTCCAGGTCTTAAAACACTACACACGGCCGTGCGCAGTACAGACGGTGTTGCAATGTTTTCATAATATGGTCCGTATATTCGCAAGTTGTGTGCATATGATCGCTGTATGTAGTACGTTACTTGAAATTTACAGATATACACATAGTACTTAGATAAAGCACCTTCGAAGACCTCGAGCTCCCAACGCCGCCTTTATAAAGTATTATGGAGCGGCGGTGACAACTTGTCTTGCCTCTTCTCCCAACAGCGCAATCTGCTTCAGCTTCGATCGTACCTTCGCTCGCCTCTCTCGCCGGGCTATTTCTTCCGCAATTTCCTCTCTGTGTTCATACGCCTCTTGAGCCTGCAACTTTGCATTGATATATTCGAGGTTCGCACGCTGGAAGGAGACTGCGAGACTCTCGTCAGATGTAGTGCTGCCCACAGATTCACGCGAGGGAGTAGAAATGCAATGGGAGGAAGGCCGTGTGGACGCCTGCGCCGCTGGACCTGCCATATCTCCTACGGTATCCATAGAGGGATTTCCCACTGACACATTAAAACCATTCCCGTTCCCCATGTCATGCCACTCCGATGGCAAGGGCAGAGGGGGCGACAGGTATGCGAAGGGGAAGTTTTGTGCGAACCCTGTATTGTCATGCATGTGCGGCGCGATACGATCGCCGAGGTGCATCTTGGAGTAGTATGCCTGAACGAAGGCGTAAGCAGGGTCGGTTGTGGATATGCTGAAGGGGTCTACGAAGTCCCATGGGAAACTTTCAGTATCGGGGATAGAGAAGTCGGAGACAGTATCATAGGGGTCATAAACCCTCTCTGGGCTTGTGAATGTTGCAACAGAGGGGGAAATGGAGCGAGGGGCGAGAGGCATATGCGATCGAGCCCATGGCATTTGCTCCAAACACCTCGCATTTTCGTCTCTACTTTCTTCGTAGCCATAGCCATAGCCATCTCCACTGCCGGCAGTCGATGAAGAAGCGCTCCCCGTCGGGCTTGAAGTGTGGGAACCAACTGGCAAGTCCAGTACGACGCGTTGCGGAGAACCATGCCATTGCCTCTTCCTATCATGGCCATAGGTCATCAGTAACTTGTCCAGCCTCTTCATCTTCATGCCAAGGTCCTTGAGCGAGGCAACTAGTGTGGCATTGCTGGCGTGGCGACTCCTAGGGCGCTTCGCGCTGATTTTAGCCATGAGAACACCAAGGTTCTGATACGTGGTGAGTGTATCTGAAAGAAGGGGTCAAGTTGGTTAGGGGGTATTTATTTACATAATGCGGAAAGGGGGACGAGAAAAGTTGCTTACCAACTGCGCTAACGTCGCGCGTGAGCGTGACTCCTAAGACTTGTCCAGCCTTGCGATCCGACCTGCGGATGGCTGTACGTTCCTCGTGCGAGAGGCAGTTAGAAGTAAGGGAATCTGCCCTTATAGACAAATTGGCGTTCGAACCAATATCGCATGCAACGGAGGACATGGCGAGAGAGATGGACGTATAAATAGACAACGAAGGCCGAAGCTGGATCGAGGGAATTTATTTGGGTGGGGTTCATCCTGCGATGAAGGGGGCCTTTTATCCATCGTTGAGGGTCTGTGGTCAGTGGTTGGCGCTTTGACAGTGGACCCGGCTACGTGTGTGGAATGGTGGAACTGAGCGGCGCAAACGGGTTTGGGTCAAGTCATACGTATTATTGTTCAAGCCTTGCTTTGTCCATTATCTGACCGTTTGCACGTCCGGTGCCCGTTTCGGAAGGAGGAGAACTGAGGGACGAATCAGCGTTCTCCTTCGGTTTGGGCTCACCGGCAACAAGTTGGCGGGGGAGCGAGTTTTGTTGCGGAGGTTGTATCTCGTAGACATCCTTATATGTTGAGTCAAAGATGTGTGTAGTCAAAAGGAAATGGGTATGTAATGAGGTGCGGTTGGCGTACCCTTGATCGTACGACGAATGATCAGTCCTCGTCGAAGCGCGAATGGGTTTCGAGGAGTAAAGAGTAGACCGTAGAGTGTGGTCTAGGGTAAAAATATGTGACGTCGAAGAGTCCTAGGGTGACCTAGTCCCATACCGCATTGAACTGCAGTCTGCAGCCACGACGTCTTCCACTCATCTCTGCTGCGCATCCCTATACCCAACAACGACCGCCTGTTCCCTGGCCGACTCGACGACCAGATCCTGGAACTTGGCGGGACCGCTCGCGCATGGACCGTCGACAAGGTCCTGTCGCATCAAGGCAGTCACGCGGATGCCAAGTTCGAAGTCCTTTGGACTTCAGGCGATAAAACGTGGCTACCATACGGTGAAATAGAACATCTACATGCGCTCGTTGACTACTTCGAAATATTAGGTATCGACGATTGACCGATAGCAATATCGGAGATGCGTCGGACGACAAAGAGGACATGGCAGCCGGGTGTGTAGCGATATGCATATGTCGCATTGCTCTGTCCATCCGGACACGCGGGAGCAACGCTCCACTTCGGCATCAGGTCGACCTAGATACTATGGTGATAGACTTCATCAAAGTGGCGACTTCACCGTACTGCCTGTAATCCCTCTTACGGATGACGAACAATGGCCCTCAGGCGCTGGACGCCCGAACCGAGAACCCAGAAGCAATGCCAACGTACGGCCAGGGAGCTGGCGCCTACTTGCTCATCGCTGTGCCTACGACTACGAACATCAGGACCGTGCCCCCACGACGCGGGAATTTAAGATCGTCCGTTTATACATAGGGCGCACATGCCGCTATTCACCTAAGGCAAGGACGGCATCTCCAGGGTGCCGATTCTGCAAGAAGCGTCGTCACCCCACTTGTACACCGTGCCTAGCGCACACATTCCCAGTCGTCGAACTAAACGACATCCCTACCGCCTCGACTGCTTCGTAATAGGCGCTGGAGATCCCCCCGGTCCCCTGCCGAATTCATTCACCTCGACAACGAAATCTGACAACGTTCGGGTCGTCTGGTATTACGTGCCCCTGAAGGGGGTTTGTGACAGCTTCATTTTTGCCCTCACACTCGGCCGAACTGTCAGGAGACGCTCATATGTCTGATATCCTCGTTCCGAATCCCCTCCGTAGTACAATTATAAAATAATCGCTCCTTCGATGTATTTTCCCGGGGTCTTTTGTTCAATACCAGTTGTCTGGCAATTCGAATTGAAAGATCTTAGTGTGCCATCTTCTATTACTACTAGTCGTCAAGACACCTCCTATTTCCATCTTTCAATCCACTGGTTCTCAAGCTCCCCCTCACAGTAGAGATGACACCGCGCGCACTGAACTTCGGTGCAGGCCCATCCGCACTCCCCGAAGCAGTATTGAGGGAGGCTGGTGATGCCTTACTGGATTTCCAAGGCACTGGCATGGGTATCGCAGAAATTTCGCACCGCTCGAAGGAGTTCAAGAATTTTATCCACGGTGTCGAGTCCGACATCCGAAAACTCCTCAAGGTCCCAGAAACTCATGTCATCCTCTTCACCCAGGGCGGAGGGTGTGCACAGTTCTCCGCTGTGGTGCTCAATATGCTCGCTGTTCATCATGATCAGCACCCGGCGCTTAAATCGGAGCAACGGTCGATGGACTATATAGTAACCGGATCGTGGAGTGATAAGGCGGCAAAGGAGGCGAAGAGGTTGGGCGGCGCTAAAGTCAATGTGATCGTTGACTCTAGAAACTCCTCAGAGCAGGGCAAGTTCGATAACATACCCAGTCACAAGAACGACACGTACGCGTTCTCTGACAATCCAGTCCTAATTTATTACTGCGCCAACGAGACTGTCGATGGCGTCGAGTTCGCTCGCCAGGCGGACACACCGACCTCGTTCCCTTTCCATTTACTGCCCAAAAATCCCCCTCTTGTCGGGGATTATTCTTCTTCTTTCCTGTCACACCAAATCCCGCATCTCGAGGACCATGCGGTCATCTATGCGGGTGCACAGAAGAACCTTGGCCCAGCTGGGCTGACTGTACTCATCGTCAGGAAGGACTGCCTCGTTGACGTGGACAAAGCCGCTCGGAATGGCGCTATTCCCATCCCCTTATGCACATCATACGGCACTCTGGCGGACCATCAAAGTTTGTACAATACCCCGCCCGTCTTGTCGATTTACATCAGCGGGCTCGTTCTCAAGCGGATGATACAGGAATTCGGGGAAGACGCGATGGAGATCTACGCTCAGATTTCTGCAAGGAAATCAAGGATGGTATATGAGGCATTGGAGAAAGGAGTACAAAGACGAGTTTTCAGGAAAAAGGTCAAAGAGGGTTCTGGCAGTCAGATGAACGTGGTCTTCGATGTCATTGGCGACGGTAAACTGGACGAATTTATCGCTGGCGCTGAGGCGCGAAATATGAAAGGGCTACGTGGGCATAGGTGAGATCTCCGACCTTTGGCATTTTGGATGTATTTTCTGATGTTAGATTGACGCTCTTGAAGATCAGTTGGAGGTACGCTAGGCTAGCCATATTGTATCACTGCGGGCTAATCAAATTTCTCAGGTGTCCGGGTTTCACTTTACAATGCCATCGCAGAAAGCAACGTTCAAGCGCTTGTAGCCTATATGATGGAGTTTGTAGAGGCCAACAGCGATGTGATACACTAGACATAATTTTCATTTCCGCACCAGAACAATAGCGCCAGTCCTTTGCTATGCGAACCATTGCAGCATTTTCCACACGCACACACATGGCCAGTGACTAGTGCTAAGACGACGACAGCGACGAATGAATGCACCCACCCACGCCAGGTAGGTCTGATGACGACAAGGCGCGACCACCCGCACCCTGCGTACTCTCCGCGGATGTCGGTGTCTGATGGTCCAATACGGACGCTCTGAGGATGTGTGGGTGGCCCAGACAACACAGGCAAGTTCTCGATTCTTGATCTCTGGTGTTGACGCACGCACTGATTCTTTCCAGTCAGTCGCGTTCCCTCGACTCGCGTTGAGTCGGCGGTACCCTAGCTCATTGTACCATCTTCGCCGTCGTTGCCACCTCGTCAATCGCCATCGCCATCGCCATCGCCAGTCGTTACGCTTTCCATGCCCATTGGAGTTTTCTGCTTTACTGCTCGGCGCTCGCACACCCTGCTGACCCCACTACCAGACGACGTCACCACCGCCAACGATGACGACGACCCCACCATTACCAATGCAAATGACCCCATAGACGTCAGTGCCAACAGCCACGCCAATGTGACGATGAGGCCATCACCACCAATGCCGACAATGATACTCTTCGATGTCACATATTTCTACTACTACTCCACACTCCACACTCTACCCCACTCACGCTTCCCGACAACTCGACGAGGACTAATCGTTCGCCATACGATCAAGGGTACGCCAACCACACCCATGACATTTATAACCCATTACCTTTTTTACTACTCACATCTTTGACTCAAAATATATAAAAAATCTACGAGATACAGCCCCGCAACAAAACTCGCTCCCCAGCCAAACCGAAAGAGAACGCTGATTCGCCTCTCAGTTTTCCTTCCGAAACGGGCACCAGAAGTGCAAACAGTCAGGAAGATTTGAACACAGCCGCCCCACCACGATATAATGACGTCGTGCGTGGGAGCATGCTCCCTCCTAGAGAGGTGTATCCCCGGTTCGAGGACTACCTCGCCGGTGTTGCCCGGTTCAGAGCTCTCACCGCTGTTATCTGACAATGAGCATGGACACTCGCCAGTTATATTTAGCAACTTAGGAACATTAGTAGGCCTGAAGCCTGTAAATAATATCATTCACTTGAAAGTCATGACCGTTGCCCATCTTAACGAAGGATCAGATGGGATGCCAGGTGACGATGGATGCGTCCGAGCCACCACCCTCCCCGAACAAGGAGCTCAGGAATGATATGGATGGTGACCACGACTGGACTACCGTCAACCGTAAGGGACGGAAGTCGAGAGTGAATAACGCCCGACGACCGTAGAAGGATTAATACTAGAAGGGTACTTCCCCTGAAGAATAAACCCGCCTGCAGACTGAGCGATGGTTTGACTGAGACCGGGTGAAGGCTTCCACGCTCGATAAGGGAAAGGGCGTCGATCCACTGACCAAGATTAGCGAATACTTTACATAATCTGGATGGACAGAGAGCTGCGTTGAAGTCCTGGAAACCTGCCTCGTGACATGGCGCACTTGTCAGTGCAGAGTTCTGACGGAGAAGGTGCCGACACCCACCTGTTAAAGAAGGAAAAGCGTAAACATGGCGTCGAGGGAGCAGGCGCGAGCCAAGCTCCGGGAGATACTTGAGCAACCAAGTAAGAACGTCAGTCCAAGGACGAAAGACGTAAGGATGTGCTGAGAAGCAAAACTTGAGCATAGTAAAAGCAATGGTCAAAAAGGCCATTGCCTTGAGCGACAGACCACAGCTAGAAAAGACATCGCACCACGAGGGCAATGGAACCTGTGGAGCAAATAGACCCTAATAGTTAGTATATTGGGTTAGCGTTCAAGCGTCTCGATAAGAAGGGATCCAGCCTTATCCGACCTGCGGATGTCTGCACGTTCTTCGCGGGTGAGGCAGTTAGAAGTAAGGAAATCTGCCCGGATAGACAAATTGGCGTTCAAACCAATATCGCATGCAACGGAGGACATAGCGGGAGAAATGAACGTATAAATAGACAACGAAGGCCGAAGCTGGATCGAGGGAATTTATTTGGGTGGGGTTCATCCTGCGATAAAAGGGGCCTTTTATCCATCGTTGAGGGTCTGTGGACAGTGGGTGGCGCTTTGACGATGGACCCGGCTACGTGTGTGGAATGGTGGAACTGTGTCTCGCTCGACCAGGCTCTGCATAGACATGACCACGCTAGTAGGAGGGTTTACGAATAGCGTCATTCGATACAACAGGAGGGCAACGAAAGATACCAAGCTTTCAAAGCAGTCCTTTACACTCGACGTAGATCACACTGAGCGGGTGATGGTTACAATCATTGGATGCCTCAATGATACATACGGTCTCTGAGAGCGACGAAATAAGGTATGAGAGGGAAAGCAGATTAGTCGAAAAGCCCGAAGCCCTACAGAAAAAAAGTATTCAGACTCTGCCGCGCATCCACACAACTAAAACGCCTACGCACCATGTCATCGTCTGACTCCTCCTTCTCCTCCTTTTTCTCTTCTTCTTTTGGTGCTTCTGCTTCTGGAGCTGCGGATGCGGCACCACCAGCCGACACAGCACCAACAGCAGGTGCCCCACCACCTGCACCAACGTTTAATAGTAGTTCCTTGATGTTCTTTCCTTCCAGAGCTTTGGCAAGAAGATTTGCCCAGATGGATTCGAGGTCGACTCCAGCAGCAGTCGTCAAAGTTGTGATCTTCTCAGCCTGTGATACTACATGTAAGATGAAAGGTCATGCTGTAGGGTATGTACATACGGTGATTTCGAGACCGTCATCAGCGAGGATGAGTGCAGCGTATGTTGGGGCGAGTTCTACTGCGGCCTGTCAGACAATAAACGGTCAGTACTTGCAGTCATCCAGGAATCAATACATCCATATCAGCAACCAACCATCCATCCCTCCAACAGCGATGTACCACATGTTCAATGGCCAGCACCCGGGAGAACGTCAAGGGAGTAACTTCTCACCATTTTTAAAAGATAGAATCGACGGCGGTCGAAATCGAGGGGATCGTTGAGTTGTCTCTTCGGAATCCACCAAACTAACTTTCGGCTGCTGACTAATCGGCTCTTCCAATTCGAGTCAATAAACTCTCCTGTCCTTGCTTCGCGCTCTTCGTCGCCTCGCCGTCGTCCTCGACAATGTGGCTTATCACTGGACCATTTGACGGAGAACAGGGAAATGTCACGACCACAAGTAAAAGATCCAGATCCATTGCCCGAAACATCAATAGAGGCTAATATCAGTCTTCCAGAGACGAAGCTGCTCAGATCGGGCAAGAAGTACCCTTTAGGTCGAAAGGACCGCGAACTCCTTGTGAATAACAAGAAAATTTCGCGGGACCATTGTGAATTCACTGTTGGACCATACACCGAAGAAGACATGGTGCACCGTCACTCTTCTGCAGCCCTCTCCATGCACTGATTGTGATCGTTATTCACTTTCGCCAGGAGGACCCCTCCTTTGTTTCAAGGCTCGAGATATTTAATTCCAAGGAGAAGGCAATGTCTATTGACAGAGCTGGGGACCCTCTCATTGTAAATCCCTCCTCATCTTTCCAACTGAAAAGTGGTGACAAGGTCAACATCGTGGCTGGAATCACCATCGAGTAAGTCACATATTATACCGTTTTCATTCTTTGACTTAAGTCGCCAACAAGGGTTGAATGGAAATGCATAGTCTGCTTCCTGCCGCCAGCGCGGAACTTGCCTTCCATCTCAAGGGAGAACTGTGCTTTGATAGGTGTGTCGCTTTTCTGAGCCGCAGTCACTGCAACTGAGCAGTCATCGTACAGGCATAAGCCTATTAATGGCTTCGCATCCGCTGCTGACACATCATATCACCTCCAAATATGAATTTGTTCCGTCTCTCGCAACTTCCCTTCTTTCTGCAGCACAACTTGTGAAAGCAGAGTGGCTGCAAGAGTATATTCGCCTAGGGAGCACCAGTGACGAAGGAAACCCCTTTAAGCTCACCGCACTTGAACAAACATTCGTCGCGCCACCAGAGAACAAGTACCGTCCGGCGTTCTCCCCCACCCTGCCTCCCCTGCTTAGATCTTTCAAATTTTGGGAACCAAGCGAAGAAAGATTGAACTTCCTTAAAGAATATCGTTTTGTCCTACTCGCAAACAAAGACGGGGAACTCGATAGTGACACGCGGGAACTTGCATTGCGAGGTGGCGCAGAGTATGATGGATTCTGTATGACATCTGGGCATTCCAGATGGCGGCAGATGCTTGCAAAGGTAAAACGCAAGAAAGAGGAAGTGGGTATAAATATGGTCATAATTTCTAACGAAGGGGTCATCGCTAGTACTGTTGGAGCGGACAAATGGGAGGAAATGGTTGCTGATGCAGAAACGTACGTATGTTCAGGATGTGTAAGCCAACTGTCTGGTGTTCACCAATTTTTCTGTTGTAGCATGTCGGTTCCTATAATCGATGTGAAAACGTTATTGAACGCAGTAATTGGGATCGATACCTCAGTCATCCATCGTAGTCCCCCACCACGAGGTGAACGCGAGTAAAAGTCTCCTTGGGCCTGAGCTGACCCGTAGTCTTGTCAGCCAGGGACTCCTCCCCCCTTCCTGACTTTGTGCCAAACACACACCCAGATGAGCCATCGCTTCCTGCAAATCCTGTCCGGCCCAAAGAAGCAAAGGATATTAATAACGACGCAATGATACCTCTTCCAGATGGTCCGAAGGACACTGTCTCGAGACCCCCATCTCCGTCAACATCAGCTCCTCCACCTCGAAAGGTGAGTACAAGCTATCTGCTTCAAAATTTGCTTTGCGCTCAGTCATGCCATATTTAAGAAACTTATTCGTCGGCTGAAGCCTCTCTCTGGCACTGGCGAGCAAGGTCAAGACGATGCTCCATCTCGGCCGCCCGATAACTTGGCCACTGTTCCACCGGTGTGTATAGGGTTATTGCTCATAGTAAAATTAACTCACAAGTTTCTCAGGCACCCCCAGCAGCCCGTCCCAAGTTGAAGAGAAGAGCTGTCACGCCGGTGGTACCATCAGTTATGGATTCCGTTCTCGCTAAGAATGAAACAACCCAAGAACCCCCGCATAAGAAATTCAAGGCGCTCTTCGATGCAAGTGATCCAAACAAGATGGTCGTTGACGCTCCCGATAGCGTCACGGTCGCTTACGATACTATGGGGACTTCTGTAGGCGCCGCCCAAGAAACTGGTAGTGCAACACAGAGCGGGTCTTCACAGGCACGCGGGGCTACTCTGCGTAGTCTAGACCCAGTCGCGGAGGAAGAAGAGAGTGCTCGTCCTGAATCTCTCCTAAGAGAATCTGCGCCACCTCCGAACCAACTTGCTGCTGCTCAAACCGTACAACGGACCACGACAACAGGCTCCCAGGAACCTCGAGATTCCAATGCTACCGGCGGCGTTGGGGAAGGTCAAGTGGTCGATGCAGAAGGTCAGAGAGTGCCGAAAGTAAAGAAGACTGGCGGACACAAGTCGCTTGACACGGATCAGGCGTTCCTGACTGCTCTGGCCTCACGCAAAAGGGGCAAGAAAGGAGAGGATGACTTCGATCGAGAGTTCAACAAACTGCGTATATCTAAGCCCGACATTCATCGCGAAGAAGAGGAGAATTGGGCTGTACTCGGGGACTTCGACGATGATGTAAGGAACATAAGAGGGAACTTCATGCTTGTGGTGGATATCGACATCTATCGACATTCCAAGTCCCGTGGAACGGCAAACCTGAACATAGCGTACGATGGCAAACCAAACTTCAAGAAGTTCAAGAAGGTCTGCTCCTTCATGTGCCCAAATGTGCTGTACCTCTCTGACAGCCGACATTCAGACACCAACGCCGTCATCCAGGGTTCCTGTGGAGTTGGTGATGAAAACAGAGGACTATGGGGTGGGCACAGGTACTTTTCTATATTGCTATCTTCCACATTAAGCTTAAATACCTGTCAAGGTTACTGGAAGGATAGTGGCAAGGATTATACGAGCCTACCTCCCAGCAACCCAGAGGCGCAGAGACGCCAAGCTCGTACAGTCCTTGAATCCGACGATGATGAAATTAACGATATACCAGTAACGAAGAAGACGAAGAAGCAACGTGAACCAAAGGCTAAGGCGACGCCACTTTTCTTCGACTCCGACGAGGACTCTACCCAGAATAGAGGCTCGCAACGCCGCGCTACACGTCAAGCAACGTTAGCTGACGATGAACCAACCGGTGTGCCCACGCGAAACAACAATAAGAGGCAGCATATTATTGCAGACGATGATTCAGACGAAGATGCTGCTTTCAAGGGATTTGGGAAAAAGCGAAGGCTCCGCTGATGGCGATGGGTAATAGGTCTATGTTATGGTTTAATATAGTACATGTTCATAATCGACTATGGATGGTGACCCTCCAGTTCGTCGTGGATGGAGAACCTAAGCAATCGTTGTGTCTTAGCGGCAATGCGACCACCTGTTTGACTGAAAGGAATTTAGTTGCTCCATGGAGTGGGCATGAGATTGTAAACTTACATTTGCTCTTGGCAAACAAATTTCTCGGGGGCGCCCTCCCAATCATCCAGGATATTCTTGGTTGTGTTAACCCGACTATCATCATCCTCTCCTGGACCGAAAAGATCAAGCGCTAATTGTGTGTGGCTCACGCCGGCGTAAGTTGTTACACAACGTGGATTTACCAGTATCCGTGCTGGTGTGTATTCTGAGTTGGGCACAGTTAGACGTACAGCCGGAGGTTGTTCCATAGGAGAGTCGGAATCTGGCATAGCGTCGAAGTCTGACCCTGCATTGACGGGATCGGGTACAATCTGGCGTCGATGTCGGTGGGAATCAGTCCCTGGGTGCTTGCGCCTCCCAGGATCTATGTAGTCGTCTTCCTGAACACCCTCTAGGGCTTTACTGACCCAAAGATCCCTGCAGAACCATGCCTGAGTACTATCCAAACATGAGGCATCTGGTGCACGCTGTGGAACCGGCTCCGCGGATGTTGCATTGTGGAAATCCAAGCCATAACGATACTTGAGGCCCTTGTAATATGACTGGGCAGGGTCCACAATGTGAGTCCCAGCTTCGCAACAAAAGACCTGGAAGGGTAGGTGCTGGATGTAGCGTGCGGCGGCGCTTTTGTCCCGAGGTGGGACAGCATCAGGCTTGGACGATGACTTCGAGTGTCGGAATTGATCACCATGGATATCTCGTGTCCGCCATCTACCGCAAAACAGTCGGTCATGGCGCGTTCGCATATCATTTGCTCGTGTCTTACCTGTCCGAGAAGATAAAATGACCGTTGGATTCGGCCCAGTCCATACCACAGACCATAGCAGCTTCATTGGCGGTGCTAACTCGGAGGGTGTCCAAAATGTCGTTGGGGCAAGTGAACCCTTTGAGCCAGATAACGCGATAGAAGGAAATCTGGCGTTTTTCATGGAGCTCAAAGAGAGGCTCCAAGGCAAGATTGCGCGTATATGCCTCTTCTTGTGGGTAGTAAGCTGCTGCAGGGTCCTCCGTCATCCCAGGAACACGCTGTATCCTGAACGGAATACCAAGGAGAGTCAAGACGGCCTCACAGAGGTCCGTGAGCGTGACCGTCGAATCCGTGGAGCCATGATCCAACATGGAGACGAATATGTTCGAGGTTCCCAAGCGCTTTGCCAACTGGACTATCACAGCCAGCTGGTCGACCAAGAAGTGGTCTGCGGAGTGGACAGCAAGCGCAATGTAATATAGGTGGTCCTCTTTAGCCAGGTCGTCATACGTATCGTCATCTACGTTTTTATTCTGCCCAAACGGACGAACGAGGGTGGGGCAGTATGCTGCAACCCAGCCGTTCAGCGAGAGCAGACTTTCAACAGCGTTGAGAACGTTCTGGGCATCAGCGTGCGCAGTGTCCTTGCCAATCATGCTGATCCGCCGGTTAAAAATGATGCGTGACTTCAAGTTAGATGCGTAACTCACATCGGAAGTTGGAAGCGCTCCCAATGATCGCGCACACCGTCCATTATCAGGTCGTCGAGGATGTCCGGCCTGTTGTCCCTTCCTACCCGTGCTTGCAGGAATCGGTGTTTGTGGACATTTAGGGTCTTGTCCATCCCGGTGACACGTTCCAGAACATTGTAGCCCTGGTATTGGGAAAGAGAAGAGGGTGTGGAATCATGAGGGGAGAATAACGAACGCGCGATGATGAAGATGGTTGCGACAGCGAGGAGCTTCCATAGTCCACTTCGTCGCAGAAAGAAGGCCATTGGAGACCTGGCGTGTCACTCAGACCTTCCTTGGTACTGGCACTCGCCGGTTTATATGTGGCTAGAGCGCTCTGTTGCTCACGCCGACCTTAGCTCAGTTGGAAGAGCGCATGACTGTAATGGGTCACCAATGATATCATGATGTCGCCTGTTCGATCCAGGCAGGTCGGATTTTTGCATCTACGCTACACTAATCATACAGACCCAGGACACAAGAAACACATATGGGTCGAAGGAAAAGAAAAAAGGCATACATATCGGTGGGGACGAAACCAACTTGAAACACGTTAGCACTGTTGGCACTGAACTTCGTGCCTAAACCTAATGTTATAAGTATCCAGAGTCGTCGTCCTTCTTATCACAACCTCCGTTACTACTCGTCACGTCCACGGTTTCCTCTTTGTCTTTCATGTCTTGCTTGATCTTCTCTGCAACCACGATGCCGGTAGGTTCTCCACCTCCCAAAGGACTGCTCTTGAACTTGTTGCCACTTTTACCACTTGGTGTGCCAGCTCGGATGGCCGACGGCCGACCTTCGCCTCTAGGGGGACTGCCAGTGTCTTTGCCAGTAGCGTTAAGGCGACGTTTCCTGTCCAACAGGAAGGCCTCAAACGGAGGTACAGGTGAAGCCGTCCTCGGTGTGGCAGTGCTGACAGTATTTGGGACCGGTAAAAATATACCACTGGGTACTTTCTTCCTTAGGGGTGTTTCATGAGGGGTGAGATCCGAGGGGAGGCGCGTAGTTTTGTCGCCGTTGTTCTCCGCCTTGGTCACCTCAGAAATAACATGTCTCGGCTGGCGGTCGAAGAACTTTGAGTGTCTTGCTCGCGGTCTAGAACAGTCGTTAGAGTGTCTTTCCTGAAACGAGAAACAGTAGATGGAAGCCTGTTCTTATCGCGCGAGCTGGGTGGGGCACTCTTGGAGCGAAGGAAGCCGAGACCTTTGAGGGCGAGCGGCCGTAACATAGGAGTGTCGGTGGTCGACTTCGCAATCTGGGGTGACGGGATGACATCATCGACGGCAGTTGCAGGGAGATCGGGAGTCGACTCGGAATGAAGTGCCCTCTTCGAATAGGATGATTCCGTTGGGACGTACGACGAAACTGTACCATTTGCACCTTTAGGATCAAACTCGTCATAAATTTCTTCACCAATCAGTTCTGCGGGCAGCCATATTTCATCAACCTGTCAGAAATAGGTTCGGAGAACTAACCTTCGAGAACATCTTCAAGGGTAATAATACCAAGGGGATTGACAGCTGGGTCGATCATTTGCAAGAAATCATCGGCATCCTTCTTTGTCAAAACAGCGTCAGCAGGCATGGTCTGTTCCAGCGCAAGTGATGTCCGGGGAAATCTGCTTTTTTGCTTTTCTTTGTCCGTGACCATCCCTTGATCGTCCAACCCACCCTCTTCCACATCACGTAGATTACTATGCTTGCGCCTTCTACGTCCTCTAGCAGCGAAAGATCGGCGTTTTGGTTTTTCCTCCGTACTATCACCATCTTCGGCTGCAGTGTCATCTGCCCATGAAATACCCTTTGACTGTTTTCTTTGCTGTTTGTCCCTCCCTTTCGAATCATTCTCTCCATCACTAGAGTCACTAGAATCACCTATACCCACACGCTCGCGGAGACGTTTGGTGAGGGAGCGCTTAGCAACCTTCTTGACAGAAGCAGCTTTCTCTTCGCTGAGACGAGAAACGATCGCCATATGGGAACGACCTTCCTGGAACCTATCAAGAATACCGAGTAAGGATTCATTGTTTGGAACGAAGAGAACCTTGTTGAGAGGTAGTTTGCGTAAAGGGATGGCATCTAGATAATATTTAGAACCCTCATGAGTGCTAGGGCATCCATTGCATACCGTTCGGATCCAGTAACACGCACTAAGACTCAACGTTCAGCCTGGAACACGTAAAAAGGGGAAACGTGTAATCTTACATGTTTGACTAAAAGAATGCCAATGATCTTCTTGACCTTCTCCAAACGCCCCGATGACTCAACGGGGACTTCGACTTCCTCATACACCGGGACGCGACTGTGACCAGTCAGACATATCTTTTTCAGCAATTCATAATCTAGAGTTGAATCAATGGAAAGCATAAAGACGTCTTCTATGGGCGTCATCGCCTAATCGGAAACTTTTTCATTACATGTGGCGAACTTCGATGAGGAATTCTTACCTGTTTCACCACTTTTTCTTGTAAATCCAGGGTGGCGCCAATGATGGCGACGGTATCCGTCTTCAAGTCACCTCCGAGCGAAGATATGGACGAGTGCATAGCAATTAATTCCTTGAGTTCTATATTCGTGACGTGAGTACGAATGGATAAGTTCGAGGGACAAAGAACCGACCTGCTCTGCGGTAGATAATCCCGTGGTGCGGGCCGAGAATAATCTCGAGCAATTTAGCGATTGGCCAAGCTACTATGCCCTGCTTGAAGATGAATTTTGATACAAGGTTGATGGATTCAGTCAACGCACCAAAAAGTACATTAGAACCTGTGTAAAGCCAGCCATTTTTGCCCCTAGATAGAGACCATGACGGGTGCATAGAGACTGAGGAATGATCTCAGAGAATCTGGGAAGGGAGATAGGTTGAGTGAACGAAAGGGCGACGTGGCCGACGTCTCATGGAGGAGGTTGCCTCATGATGCCATGCAACACCAGAGTGTTGGCAGGGACTCACATGACAATGAGGACCGTGCTGACGATGATGCTTTGCACGCTCCCGCCGAGAACAGGATCGGATATGACGGGAAGCGTCTCGTTCACGATCATATTTGCCAGCAAGAGGGTCACCAAGAGCAGATGTCCATTTTTGCGGATGGGCATGATCTTGGCCGCGTAGCGCTTTTGCTGACTGGAAGTGCGCTGAATTAGCAACGACAGGCGACAAACGCCACGATCATAATTGACACTGACGGTGTGCCACTCATGCTTAAGACATTAAGCTGTGTCTCGTCTAAACTCATGTAGCCTAATGTCAGACCGGCAAATACACCTGATAAGAGGACGAGGGTAGGAATGAGGCAAACGAAGACGATGAACTCGGGACTACTGTGAGGAAGAGAGCTGGCACGTTTGGCGTAAGAGTGGAGAAGGGTGGGCTCTCCATCCGAGCCACGAAGACTGCGCGAGAGGGTGGGCACATGTTGCGGTAGAACAGAAAATAGAGTGATGAGAAGGCGGGATGAACGGGGTGAATGCAGAGGCGTTGGTACCATTCGAGTGTGGCAAATGCGAAGCTGGAGGACAGCAAAATGCGATCTGGCTCGTTACTTATACTCGGGGGCATCTCCATATTAGGATATTTACGTAAACCTGCTCATGACCAATAGGAGACACGGAACCTGGGGGGAAACTGCGACTTCGACAAAAATAAAGCCAACGGGTAGTATCGCTGCGCAAGCAGCCTTGGAGGGCGAAAGGACTCACCAGTTTGGCCAGGGTTCGCAGTGGGTGGGCGGCCGGTGAGCGCTTGAGCCTTGAGCGGATGGCTGTGCAGTGTTGGTAAGCCCAATTTACGTCATCCACTTCAATGTATCCCTTTGCCATCAGCCACTATGCTATCCCGTGGTGCAGTCTGGTCACTCAAATCATCTCGCAGCTGGCGACGCCATGTATCTTCGTGCCCGAATCGGACACGTCTTGACCACCACTCACACCTCGTCTGGTATAGCCAGCGAACAGCATTGGCTGTGGTAGGACTTGGTGTATTTTGGTTCGCTGACAAGGAGCTCAATGCTTCCGCTGTAGCCCGAAACCTTCGAACATTGTGGGCGGTGAGTGTCCTGACATCTCCTTAACCTGGTATCTTCGAAGAAGTGAGGGGTTCCTAACCTGCTCCACAATCTCGTGCGGTTTTCGTGCAGTTTCTTTGTTGCCCATTATTGTCAAACCAGACATGCCATCACTGATCCTGCTCGCTCTCCAGTGCACCCTCATTACCCTGGATTACAAGATAAACTTCCAGCCTGACAAGGCTGACCGAATACCACAGCTTCACGAGAGAGTCGCGGACAGAATATACAACCTGCTTACGTCCAATGGTGGTCTTTACATCAAGATAGGTGAACCAATCACTTATCCATGTCACAGCCCCACTTTCCTAACCTCTTCTCGAACCCCGTCTTATTTTAGGTCAAGCAATTGGTGCAAATGCGGCTCTGATGCCACGACCGATGCAGGACAGGTTCAGCCGCCTATTTGACGACGCTCCCCAGATCCCATACTCATCCATACTATCCGTGTTCCGCTCAGAGTTTGGCCGGTTGCCGGATGGTCCTGATGGTGTATTTGCGGAGTTCGAGGAACAAGCGGTGGCGAGTGCCAGCGTAGCCCAAGTACACCGTGCAAGACTTAAAACTGGCGAATGGGTTGCAGTCAAGATCCAGAAGCCAGATGTGAGCAAGCAGGTCGAGTGGGATCTCGGTGCTTTTCGTGTCGTAATGTGGATGTTCGAAAATTGGCTCTTCGACATGCCCGTCTATTTTGCGGTTGGTATGTTGGTCACGCGTCCTGTCAAATTCACTTCTCATCAATGATCTTTTTAGATTTCATAGCTGGCCACCTTCGACGAGAATTAGATTTCTTGCAGGAAGCACAGAACGCAACTACAACGGCCAAATTCATTGCCGCGGAGCCGCGCCTCAATGGGAAGGTCCATATACCAAAAGTATATCGGGAATATTCAACAAGAAGGGTCCTCACCGCCGAATGGATCGATGGTGTCCGTCTGAGTGATCGGGCCGGAATCCAGAAGCTCATGGGTGAGGAGAGCCTTACGCCTTGTGACCCTTCGAAGAACCTCCAGTCCTCTCTTAGGGACGTGCGTCTGAAGGGCGGCCTCCGCGCGATCATGCAAACGATGGTTGAGCTATTCAGTGCGCAAATGTTTAGCTGGGGATGGGTACACTGTGATCCCCATCCTGGAAACATCATCATTCGACCCCATCCTCACCACCGGACGAGGCCACAGCTAGTCTTGCTGGACCACGGCCTGTATGTCAGGGTGGGTGAACGATTCCGGCGGCAGTATGCAGAGTTGTGGAGGGCACTCCTGGCCGCGGATTGGAATACAGTGGAACGTGTTACAGCAGCTTGGGGCGTCGGAGCTCCCGACCTCTTCGCAAGTGCAACGCTGATGCGTCCAGTCATATTCAGGTCGAAAAAGGAGGCTGTCCGTAAAGAGGGCGACTCTGAGAATGAGATGATGAACCAGTACGAACAGAGTGTACGGATGAAGGAAAGGCTCAAAGGGTTCCTGACTGATACAGATAAACTGCCAAAGCAGCTTATATTCCTTGGCCGTAACATGCGAATCGTTCAAGGTATTTGCTGCAATTCCTTGGCCCGTCATCTTCACCGCTCATGCACAACACTAGGAAACAACCAAGTTCTTGGATCACCGGTCAACCGCATTAAGATAACTGGATACTGGGCTTCACGCTCATTGACCACCTCGCTGGATCTCACCTTCCGGCAGCGAGTAAAAGAATACTGGCACGATGTCGCATTTAGAGCTGTAATGTTCTCCATTGATCTGGCGTTCTGGGCGAGTAAATTGCGACAGTGGTTCAAGAGAATATTGGGGAGAACTAGTGAAGGTTTTGAGGATGAACTAGAAAGGACCATGAGGGGCTTTGCAAAGAGCGCGTTCGGGGTGGATGTCGCGCCCGGTGTTTTCACAGGATAGAGGATTTAACCATATTCCCTGCAGAAAGTGTGCTGACAGACTTGTAAGGTCACGCTCCAGCGCTGTACAAATTGTTTGACGAGACATGGCCTTTCTATGCGCCCCGCACCCCGCACTCCGAGGTAAAAAGTAGTCTGGTAACCACCTTAGTTATGAGAAGCAAACCTTGCTTTTTTGACCGCACCGTCGGTCCGCCAACTGCCGTCGCCAGATAAGGTTAACTTGTGGGGTTCTCTTATCAGTAACATTAGTATCTTTGTGCTGCAAACCAACGCAGTCGGCCGCCACTTCCGCGCGAGTCTATCACAAGCAAGCGGTGTCCCGGATGTCATCGACCACTGATGAAGAGGACAATGGTTCACTTTTTGGGTCACCTCCGCCGTCTCCAGTCCCACCGGGTAAGTCCCCTAGATCTGTGGGTTAGACTTGGAATGACGTATCAATCTCGGGACTGTGCCCTTCAACCATCAGATTCATTTGAAAGAAACATCGGGATCATTGCGCTCCCTGGTTCTCATATGTCATGCTCCGGACCCCCCGCTCATACCTTATCTCGCTCGATTTCTGCCGCTTCGAACCTGGCAGTAGCTGGTACACCGCAAGCCAGCGGCTTTGACACTACCGACGATGGCGGTTTGAGATCCCAGGGTTCACAATACTCTCAGAGGAGCACGGTAGATAAAAGGAAAAACCAAAAGAGGTCTTCCGCTAGCTCACGATCGAGTACGACAAACAGAAGTACTAACGCTGGACCCCTATTACTGTCTCGGAACGAAATTCTCGAGAATGCACGAGAACGACAACGACAGCTGGTAGCAGAACTCGAGTGTGCGAAAGTTGAACTATGGGAGGCGAGCATAGAGGGGGGTGTTCTTGTGCATCTTATGAGGGATAACAAAATCAATCCACACCGCTCAGTAGGTTAGCCATCAATTTATATTTTCATAGTCGTTCGGGTCAAGGGACATCATCCGCGATGTGATCTGTGTACTGTCCTCCGCTTAGGAAGCTTGCTTTCGCTCTTGGGTAGTACCCGCACTCTTGTGGCACCCTTGATATTTGAGTATGTACATGCTTACGCACATCTCATCCGAATAGCGAAGGATATCGTACCAGCTAACTATCCCGGAAGGGATGCAGAATCCACATGTATCGCATTAACGATAGTCTGTAGAATACAGATACAGTGCTGCATGCCCAGCGATACATATAAGTATCAGAAGGCGTTGTGAATATAGATGGTCGATAGGATCATGTTTCTCGAGACGAAGAAGTTGATGCCGTTCGTGTTGGCTGAGGGCGCAGATTCAGATTCGGGAAGTCATCCGCTTCCCAGGTGCTAGGGATGAGTGCGAACGGAAACAACCAAGTAGCTGTGAGAACAATGCCATGACCTGCTATCCGTCAGCAACGTTGTACATCTCTAGAGACAGAGGTACAAGAACCTTTGTCAAATGACTTGACTGCAGACCAACTCCGCGAAATAAATACTCCAACGTAACCCAAATAGGGCACCAGTCCACGCAGAATGGTCACAGCTGGACGCATTTCTGGCGGTAGCAAAGGAATCGGGATGTGGTCCATGAGCCACTTGAGCGCAGTCGTTATCATCGCAGCACGCTTGGCGGCTGCCAATTGCCTGTCGTCCAAGATATCTAGGACGCAGGGAGGAAGATATCTGAGAAATAAAGATTGGTATTATGGCACCAATTTGAACTGAATCGCACCCACATTCTAAACCCCCACCAAATCGCCTGTACAGATATCCTAGTGAGTGACGGAACCCAGGCACGATACTCTCTCTCAGGAAACCGGCCGTTCTTTGACAAGGGACTCTGCCAGGGCTCGTCGGGAGGGATAAACGGCTCGGAGTCGGCCCCATTACAGGACTCCTTCTCCTTCCCTTTGCATCCTTCTGGGGATTCATTCGCTCCCATCAGGATTTTCTTGATGGATTCAGTTGGGAGAGGAAGGAAGCGGGCCTGTGGCGTCCGTATCTCGTCACCGTCTTCATAGACAGAAACAATTTCAGAGCAAGCAATCTCCACCTCCGAGGTATCATCGGGCTCCAGGGGACCATATACCATCACGGAGTTGTTATCACCGACGCAGTCCAGCACGGTGCCGGTGCTTTCTACTAGTGACGACAAGCTTTTGCTGCGAGGTGAGCGCAACAAGTCCAATGCAGACAAAATAGATTGGCAATTGGGCTCAATCGACCGATTGGCACCTCTGGGTGAAAGCAACCTCGATAACTTCCAGTCATTTACAACTCCGGTTGGAGACATGAGAGGGGGTCCAGGCAATTCTGTCTCTGAGTGCAAAACTGGGGACTTGGGTCGAATGGGGGTTGAGAAAGGTGGTAGAGTAGGCATCATAGCATGAATCTTCTGTGCGATTTTGGTTTGCATAGTGGCTGCTTTCTCGTCCAGGCCATCTTTCGTCTCGCTTGCAGAAGCCGATGGAGAAGAATCAACTGATATTGGGCTCTGTGAAGATCCTTGCTCAGGATCGTTGCTGCTGATCCTCTGTGGAAATTGCACACTTCTATCTCTCCACGATCTAAGGATTAGGTTGGTTGCGAGCCTGGGCAACCGAGGCATTCAGAGTTGGTTTTCTGGAGTGGTTGTGGACGTGGGTTTTGGCCACCCGTTGGATGCCAGCATGGCAAGTAGGCCTCGTGTCTGTTGGCGAGAACTGCACGGTGGCGAATGAGTGCCCGACTGGCCCGTGGGGAGTGGGGAAAGCTGCTTGGCTTTGCTCCCTTAGTGTCCATGGAGGTATGGACGTACATACCTGGGCCATGTATTTTCGACCGCGTCTATCTATTGATCATTTCCACATTTGTGTCATTTCCTTTTTCTGCGACGAAATTGAGTCACTGTTAGTCCATGCTGAGGATTTTTACCAGCCAACTATCGACTCCTTATCGCTGTATATATCGTCGGCCCAGACCACTCATCGTTGTACATTTCTACCGTAACCTTTCAACTGCGATGGCTACCCCATCCCCATCACACCTCAACGATGCAAAGAAACCCAAGGAAAAGATGGATAAGATGGCTGTCATCGTATCGCAATATCCCGTGGAGGTGAGCACCATAGTTTGTGCTAGGTGCCCCATCTCTCTGATGCACATCGCACGGAAGCTGCAACCACGGCCCGACTACATAGATCACCGTATCAAGATGTTCGAGCAGCTGCAGGGAGAGTACGATGCCTTCGTCAAATGTGGGTGGTACATTGGCTTCCAACCCCCTCGTACTCTGATTACACATCAGCCCAACAACAGGAAGAAATCACGATCACGATGCCAGATGGTTCCCAGCGCAACGGCACCAGCTGGGTGACCAGTCCAATGGATATTGCCAAGGAGGTGTCAAAGAGTTTGTCTGAGCGGGTGGTCATCGCAAAGGTGCGTGTCTCACGTTATGGTATGACGGATATGTTCACTTATTGATATCAGGTAAATGGTGAACTCTGGGACCTCGAACGACCACTAGAAAGCTCGTGTAAAGTAGAGCTCTTAGATTTTGATCATCCCGAAGGTAGAATGATGTGTATCTCGTCCCTTTAACATTGACTGTTACCGGAATATTAGGAAAACGGGTTTTCTGGCATTCGTCTGCTCATGTCCTAGGTGAAGCTGCGGAGCGGCATTATGGATGTCACCTATGCATTGGACCACCTACGGACGATGGCTTCTTCTATGAAATGGCGATTCCGGAGAGGCAAGTGTAATCCGATGGCCTTCGTTGTGTACTTCTGATCAGATCTGCAGAGTCGTTACCATGGTAGATTACCCTGCATTGGAAAAGGTGTCCGAAATGGCGATTAAGGACAGGCAAAAATTCGAGCGTCTCGTCGTATCAAAAGAGAAGCTTCTGGAAATGTTTCATGTAAGACAATCTCCTTGTTGTTCCAGAAGTGTCTAACTGTCGCGAAGTATAACAAGTACAAGAAATATCTTATTGAGACCAAGATTCCGGATGGATCATCCACTACTGTCTACCGCTGTGGGCCGATGATTGACCTCTGCGTCGGCCCCCACATTCCTCACACGGGAAAAATCAAAGCTTTCATGGTTACCAAGGTACGTATACCAACTTATGAACAATGAGAGGTTTCTCACCGTCATACAGAACTCTGCATCATATTTCCTTGGAGACTCGAAAAATGATTCCTTGCAACGAGTGTATGGCATTTCATTCCCGGACAAGAAGCAAATGTCAGATTACAAAGTGTTCTTGGCTGAGGCAGCTAAGAGGGACCACCGCAAAATAGGCAGGGTAATGCAATTTTATACACCCCGCGCGCCGTGACTGACTTTGCAGCGTTCAGGAGCAGGAGTTATTCTTCTTCAACGATCTAAGCCCTGGAAGCTGTTTCTTCCTTCCACACGGCACTCGGATTTACAACACTTTGGTGGAACTGATGAGGGTATGTACCTTTACTCGATGGATGGCATTCCCATGATTGTAATACCATTAGTCCGAGTACGCGAAACGAGGTTATCAAGAAGGTATGTCTGCGCCAAGCCATAGCATAAGCCCGTTTGCTGACCACCACTTTTCAGTCATTTCGCCGAATATGTACAACTCAAAGCTGTGGGAGACCTCAGGGCACTGGCAAAACTACAGGGACGACATGTTCACACTTGACGTTGAGAAAGAGAAATGGGCACTGAAACCAATGAACTGTCCCGGACATTGTCTTATCTTCGATTCTCGTGACCGGAGTTACAGGGAGCTCCCCATCCGGATGGCCGAATTTGGTATCATTCACCGTAACGAGGCATCTGGGGCTTTGACTGGCTTGACCCGTGTCAGACGGTTCGTGCAAGATGATACGCATGTATTTTGCATGCCTTCCCAGGTCTGTATGTTTCGTTGCGCTGCACTACGACGTCTCTGACATATGTCATTAGATCACCGAAGAGATTGGTGCGTTGTTCGATTTTATGGAAAACATATATGGTATATTCGGTTTCGAGTACCGGTTCGAGTTGTCTACCCGTCCCGACAACTACTTAGGCACTATTGAAACGTGGAATATGGCGGAGGAGGTGAGCATTTTCCGTTATACCTTTCTTATAGCCAGCCAAATGGAAAGATGTGATACAGCAACTGCGGGAGGCACTCGATAAGCATCATCCCGGGCAGTGGCAAGTCAACCCTGGAGACGGTGCTTTTTACGGACCCAAGATAGACATTTATATTCGTGATGCGCTACGGCGATCATTCCAATGCGCGACCATTCAATTAGATTTCCAGCTCCCAGAACGCTTCAACCTCAAGTACCGGTCTGCGGACGAGATGGCGAACCCTGACAAGCCCCCTTCGAGGCCTGTGATGATTCATCGCGCTATCCTTGGTAGTCTGGAACGATTCATTGCTATCATCACCGAACACTTTGGCGGAAAGTGGTGCGTACAATGATGTGCATCCGACTACCTTCCTGTATGAACGTTTATTACACAGGCCATTCTGGATTTCTCCACGTCAAGTTCTCGTCATTCCCGTCGCTATTCCATACGTGAGTTGAACACGATATTGCGGCCTTCTATAAATGTCCATGATCATATTGTCTTGACAGAGAGAGTATGCCCAAGAGATAGCCGATAATCTTCAGAGTCTTGGCCTCTTTGCGGATGTCGACAACGGTCCGGATACCCTACCTAAGAAGATCCGCAACGGAGAAATTGCTCAGTACAATTTCATTCTTGGTGCGTCAGCCCCGACTCCTTTTCCGCATGCTTACACTGTGCCTTTATCAGTGGTTGGCCAAGAAGAACTCGATGGCCGTTCAGTTAATGTGCGCAACCGCGACGACGTTGGCACGAAATCAAAGGGGGAGATGATTTCGCTGGAGGAGGTATCCCAGAAACTGGTGGCACTGAAGCGCTCAAGAAGCCTAGAGAATAAGCTTGTTTGAGTACAAGACGAATGATGGAAGATAGGATTGGAGTTTGGATCTTCGTCGGATCATACCCACAACAAAATGTCTTCATTTCTGAACCAAAGCGTCTGATCCTTACTTGCTTGAGACGTTTCTGTCGTTTTTCCTCACGAGGTCAATGAGCAAACTAGTGGTAGAAGGCTACTTGCAGTATCGCACGTCTGTTATTGCGATACTAGAATGGCCTGTGATATCCCTGCAAGAAACATGTCATTCACCAGAGGTGCAAAGTAACAACTAACCAAGATTACACCATACGTTACCCCATCTATCCTGGGCTGCGCCGCTTCTTCCCTGGCCAATCACTCCAGCTATCTATGAAGCCTACACCGTAGCTAGTGTTTGCATTAAACTGTGGGACAGGACATTTGATTCCAAGGAAGGACCAGCAAACCTCCAAGCATAGAAGGAAGTGATAGGTGTAATTAACCACTGAAGAATAGGTTTCTCGGTGTCGCCCCGCTTGCGTGGGGTTGCAGAGCGGAGAGCGGAACTTGCGAATTACTCCCAAGTTGCGACGTGGGTGAGGGCTCGGAGCATCGCGGGAAGGAGACACTACATAACCAGGAGCGATACTCGCGTTGACAGTCGGCACACGTTTGCAAAGGGGAATAAAGGTCGCGCCCGCACGCGAAGGTCAAGAGCATCGTCGTAAAATTGGTCATGTATTGGAGAAGCGGATCACTTATGCTGCTTGGCAGGATACTGGAATTGTATGCAAGTGCGAGAGCTTGTGGTGGAGGTAGTGGCACAACATACGCAGTAGGGTGGCAGTACGGTAAGGAGTGGACAAGTGAACAAGGGAAGCCACCCAATTTCCTCACCAGGCTAGTCAAATCATCGGCTCCCGCAGGCTCAAATGGCAGTGTTCCTCGTGATGACGGCCTTTCAGACTCACGTCCTTCTGACTCTCATTCGCACTCACAACCCCCGTCTTCCCATCTCTTGCCAAGGACGAATGTCGATGATGCATCTGATACGCACTCGCACAGCTCCAAAGGAAGCTTTAACATTGGCATTATCCCTCCTTCCCCACGTCCTACCAGCTCGGGATTCAACGACCTCGCTATGGAGCCTGCCCATACCAACGACACTTACACCCAGGCTCACAGACGCACGCGCTCGAACGACCGGCAGATTCCAGACAGACACGCAATTTCTCTTGCTGCATACACGATGAACGTAAATGTGGAGCGGTCCATGGGAGAAGACACACTAACCACACCCACACCGAACCGCTACAACAAGCGTCACGATAACCCGGCATCCGCGATGCTAGAAGGCTCTCCTTCGAAGAGCTCGCGTCAGCTAAGTCCTGCGTCATCGACGGGCAACCTCAAAGGCTTAATCGACAAGCACACTTCGCGAAGCGTGACATCCCCTGACGCTCCGGTTCAGGCTGTGGAGAAGAAGCGCTCCAAGCAGTCTGTCCGTAGTCGTACCCAGCCACCTGTCCCCTTAATACTCGATCATTCATCGAATAGGGGACGTGACACAGTAGGAGGCCGTCAAGACGACCCCCACGAGGACAGTCATAACGGCGCCACTGAAGGTGGCTTAGTCGACTCGCCTACTGCTACGACTCCACCAAAGGCCGAGTTCCACGAATTTCTCAGTTTCGCTAGCGACCCTGACGTTACTTCGCTCAAGTCAGCGAAGAGTTCGGGCTCGAAGAAGAAAAAGAAATCTGGTCCGGGGTGGCGTCGACCATCCGTTACCACACCCTCACGCAAACCGACAAGTATCGCCAGTGCAATTGCGGCTCCTGGTCTGGCAATGGCAAACGCCACTTCCAGAGTCCCTGTCATCCCTCCTGTCCCTCCTCTTCCTCAGGCACCCAGATCCAAGGCCTCAAGTGATGGAACGGTACCCTCTGTTGATAGGACGAAACACGTGGCTTCGTCCTCAGTGCACTCAATGCCAGGGACGGTCGAAATGAGTGACCGGCAGGTATCATTGAGCAGAAGTGATGTCTCAGACAGGCATTACCAGACGGAGTCATCTGATTCGAATGATGATGGCTCTGAGTCGGACGACGAATTAGAGGCGGAGATTCCTGTCACTGGCTTTGCAGTTGCGAGTAATAAACGTAACATGGACTTCCATGAGCTCTTTCCTAGCGTACCTGAAGGAGACTACCTCATTGAAGGTGCGCATTGTCGTTTCTGCCATCGATGTCCATCCTGAGCTATTTAACAGACTATGGCTGTGCCCTTCAAAGGGAAATCCTGATCCAGGGGAGAATTTACATTTCAGAAAACCACATCTGCTTCCATGCTAACATATTCGGTTGGATCACTGATGTATGCGTACCGTTCTTCCCAATCTGAATGCCATGTCAACTAATGGGATTATTTTGTAGCTTTCTATTCCTATTGACGAGATTACGGCGCTCGAGAAGAAGATGACCGCTTTCGTTATTCCAAACGCAATCCAAATCACGACTCGCCAAGCCAAATATACCTTTGCATCCTTCCTCTCTCGCGACACCACCTTCGACATTATTGCCAACATATGGCGGCTTGCCCGACCCGAGTACGGCGTTGTTGAGGAACCCCAGAGTCGGACAAACTCCTCGCGAGATATCGCCTCCGCATCCAGTATCTCAGAGCCTGCAGTAAGCATAATGACGGTGCCCATCGCCAGCGCCAACAAGGTAACACATTGTTCGTGTTCCAAGAATGATGGCCATTTGAGCGAGGTAGCACTTGAGACGGTGTTGCCGGGTACGCCGGACAAGATCTACAACCTCATGTTTGCCAGCGGGTTCATCAAGGACTTCATGAGAGTAGATCAGAAGCTCACGGGTAAGCGTTAAGCACACTCACGGTGGCCAGGACATGACCGCCACTTGTCACCCTAGACATTCAAATCTCGGACTGGATACCGGTTGACCCGGGATCAAAGTTGCTGTCTCGCAATATGTCTTATGTCAAGCCACTCAATAATAGTGTTGGGCCGAAGCAGACGAAGTGCGAGATCCACGACGAGAATGTGTACTGTGATTTCGATGACCACGTCATTATGATGACGTCTACCAAGACGCCAGACGTGCCGAGTGGCGGCGTGTTCATTGTGAAGACACGTACCTGCATCATGTGGGCAAGTACGATCTCGACACGAGTCATCGTCACGACGCAGGTGGAATGGACAGGGAGAAGCTTTATTAAAGGTAGTTTTATCAATCATACGACAGTGCGATAACCATTTACCCTGCGTCTCCTCTTCCTCGCAGGTCTCATCGAGAGAAGCGCAATCGAAGGACAGAAGTCGTATCACTCCGATCTGGACAAGGCGATGCGGATGTACATCCAGGAGCACCAACTCGAATTCATACCCGAAGGTGTCGACCCATGTGTGGTTGCACCAGTCGAACCGCTGACGCCCGTTGAGGCACCTGAGCCTGGACTGGCTCCGGGTGCGTCGGACGAGGAGGTATGGAAGGCGCGGGAGCGTGATAGGAATAGACGAGGTCTCCAATGGGCATACGAAACGTTCGAGGGGACATACACTGTGGCTAAGCGATCAACGATGGGTGCAATCGAGCTCGTGAAGGAGGCATGGGAACAGTCATCATCAACGACGATTTTGTGGTTTGTGATCGTGGCCTTAGTGTTTAGTAACCTATGGACGCTCGCGCTCGTCGGTAAGCGTGAAGAGGCAGGGAGACGGAAAGCGGCGAAGAAGGCGGTAGAGAAGGAAAGGTGGGTGCAGGAAGTTGTCCATAGCATTTGGGAGGAGATGTCCATTGGGGGAGCAAGGCCGGGTGGCTCTGTGCCAGGTTTGCCCTCGGAACCTGCTGTCAGCAATTGGAGAGAGGAAGTGGCGGGTCTACGGAAAACTCTGGATGCTGTGGAGGACCGAGTGAGGTTGATTAGGGAGAGCCTGGACGCACTGGACTGATCTGAATATTTACATCCAATGCATGGCTGCAAAACACGGCTTCGGTGCGATGATCAAAATGCCATAACTGGTAACTAAAGCAGGGGTTTTGTTATGCGGCATACATACAAGACATATCGTGGTAGGCGGCATATACAATGATTACGGTGGGCGGCGGTCATAGCTTCCGTCCAAGACCACATAAAACAAGTGCAGCTCGCATCATATCATCATCACGTCCTACATCTTTTCGTTCACTCTCCGATGCTTGGAGTTCCCTCGCCAGGCCAGGTTTTCGCAGAGAAGTTTGTGAGTGGGTATCTGCAAGCTTCCAGGGGCGCGACATGATGTGATCGGAACCAAAGCTACCTTCAGGAGTAATAGGCTCGGCATTCTCTTCCTCTGTCTCGTCTCCTGCATCGCTACACCCAATACCATGATAGGCACTTTTGCTAGAGGATATCCTCATGTGACCTTTCTCCGCGAGTCGTGCCGCCTCACATGCCCACTCGAGCGTCCGCCCATGCCCAACAAAGTCAATAAAATCATGAGCTGGTGGGCTCACCGGCGGTGCAAGTGGCGAGGAGGGCATATTGTCCCATGGTGATGCATGAGGATCGCGTGGTTTGGTGGGCGTACGGGGAGGGGGAAGCCGTGACTCTGTTCGCGCGGCGACACGATCGAGTGATGGTCGTGGACGGGGTGGAGTTATTTTTCTGCGGGGAGTATGAAGGCTGGATGTGGACATGGTGCGAGCATGAGTGGGGCGCGAGGTGTGCGAAGATATGGATGGATGGGGTGTGACTGGTCCGCGATCAGGGAATGGTGTAGGGCCGTGCCCTTCGAGGTTCGATTGGCTAGTGGCGTGGTGAAGGGCCACCTTGCGCTCTGTCTGGCGTTTGTTCTGGAACCAGATCGTCACAGACTTCATTTCCCTAAAATACACGAACTTGCGTTAGCAGGTCGTCGTGTGACGGAAGCAAATGACGGGGCAGGGACGTACATGCCAGTGGCCTGAGCGACAGCCTCGCGTTGTTCACGCGTTGGATGAGAGGTGAGGTGGAACAGTTGTTCCAGGCATGACAAGCTGGACACTCGTGAACCGCTTGCGTGTGCGACGCGATATATCGTCGGATGATATGCTCGCCGCTGAGGATGTCCGGGAGAGAGCATTGGACCGTGTGATGGTGGACGATGGCGAGGGTTGCTGCATGTTGGCTTCAGCGATCTGACGAGGACGGTGGTGAGAAAGCGGGAGGGTTAGACTGCTCATAGCACGT
Source organism: Scleroderma bovista (assembly GCA_037178675.1). Classification (NCBI taxonomy): domain Eukaryota; kingdom Fungi; phylum Basidiomycota; class Agaricomycetes; order Boletales; family Sclerodermataceae; genus Scleroderma; species Scleroderma bovista. Next base: position 84,613 of record JAYMGJ010000178.1, on the reverse strand, counting down.
CGCATTGACAGTAAATTGCATATCAATAGACAAGAATCGACCAATGCTCACTTGAGCGCTTTTATTGAGTTGTGGAAGCCAAACGATGGCGCATCAGGCGCTCCTCCTGATTGGGGAGCAGTATTTGTGCGAATTCCCTCTAAGTTCTAACCTATTTTAGCAATCTCTGGATGATCATAGTGTTGATCGATTCTATTCTATCGATATGCAATTTTCTCAACACACGCAACACGTTATCTCATGTCGGAAAACCCTATAAAAATGCATTTCAATGTTACACTTGTGTCACATCCTTACCATATTTGGTAGGCTTGCTGATCACACTGCAATCACCTTGCTTGGGCAAGGTCTTTGTCACCCCCCAAAATCATGTCCCCCTAACCTGCCGGAACTTGCCGCATCACTACCATTTTGTAGTAGTTTAATACAGCGTCGTATTCACCTCCTACCGCCGCCAGCGCCACCCCACCAAAAACGACGACTATCTGCATCCCACAGAAGCACAGCCACAACTACGACCTCGACCACCTACCCGAGTTTAACAAGTGATACCAAATATAGTAACTGAGCGTGACATTGGGTTTTGGGTTTTCGACCGCGCGTACTACGATCTAACAGGGCACCTACTACTCCATAGCCGAATCCGATCGCTTCACCTTGCCCCAAGGACTACCATCTTGTTGCTGCCTTTTGGTCCCTTGGGTCCGGGTTTACGTGTCCGCTTGCCTTTGGTTTGCCAGCCCTATACAGACACAGGATGCTAATGTATTAGATTGGATTTACCACGTCCACCACTGTGAGGATGGTCACAACTACGCGGAGAATACGAAATGAGCGAGTCTGACTCATCAATGTGGACAACTTACGCGTTCATGGCAACACCGCTGATGCGTGGCCACCGTCCAGCCAGCGATGGTTCTTAAACCGATATCAGCGGACGTGTCCTGTGCGCAGCTGAGTGCAGACCGCCGCAGGTTTTTTGAAACACGGATAATCCTATTTACAGCCTCTATGATTGGGTTGAATGAATGCGATCTGATGTTGATGCTTTGAGACTGTACCTTGGTGGCTGCCGGCGCAGCTTGGCCGTACAAACTTCTCAGATTAAAATGGAGACATGTAAAAGAACAATGAAATGGAAAGTGAATCAAGGGCACAACACGGATTTGGACGGTGGGCTCGGGGTAGACTGTACTTTGGGGGAGCGGGTGAGGGCAAACAAAGGCACAGTTTAATCTCAGACCGTCATCAGCACCTCAGCCAATGACTCGTCGCACTATAGCTCTACTACGCCGCTGTGCTTCCTGTACGACCAGATCCACTGGAGAAAGACAAGACCCATGATGGAATCCTAGGTGTGTATTTGAGTCCATCGAATCCATCTATAGTAACTAGTTCCTCGCAGATGCGTTCATTTACGGTGTCAGACCACGGAGATAAACTTGGTGATGCCATCCGTGTCTCATTGGCCTATGAGCGCTGCCATTCCATGCCTATTCCTTCAGGTAACTTCAAATGCAGATTGGCACAGAGAACCAACTTTCCAAACCTAGATCGCATGCCACTCCACAGCAAGTACAGGTGAACAATACTATTAAATTTGTCACGCGTGGCTTTAATTACAAAGTCTCTCACCCTCACGCCGGGGGGGTATAAAGCATTCGTCTGGGAACCAAGAGCACCCGCTTCCAACTCCCATGTCTCAGAGCAATCAGAACCAGAATAATTCCGCCGGTAGCACCCAGGGGACGCGGAGGCGGGAAGCCGCGATGCAGGAGATTGTCACGTCTGCCGTGGGGACTTCTCTAAGGCCAGTTGCCTCCAGACTTGACGGACTCCGGCAGCAGCTAGATCCTATCACAACCCACATTAACAATAATACAGTCACTCCAGCTATTTTGCAAACCCATCTCAATCCAACGAACCAATCTCTCCAGTCACTCCAGGGTCAGGTGGATCGGATTGAGCAACGATTCGATCCATTGAACGACCGCCTGGACACAGTGCAGAATCAGATTCTACACGGGATAGATCAGAGGCTCGACGTCCTCGAACAGGCCGTACAGGCCACCTATAGAGAAGTTCAGACCGGTCGTGGAGCTCAGGTCGCAGCAAATGAATTAGCAGCTGGCACCCTTGTCAGTTCTTACCAGGTGCGTTGTACATTCCTGGATTTAAATCCATCCCCTTGTCATCTATCCAACTCGTTCCACCACCTCCGTCCTTTGTTATCATCTTGGAGTGACCCCCAAATGACTGGGCTCTAAATAGATCTACAACTCAGGTTGCGAGTCAGGATTAACTCGCCCATTCAAAGCCATTCCCTTCATACGAGAGGGAGGTGCGACCGGATCCCCAAATGCTGTGGGTGTCGATCCCCTCTCCTTTTCATCTTTCCCTGAAAATCTTGATCGTAATCTCCGGCTGCGTAGCTCGGTCTTCCCCTTCTGTGTGACATACCTGCAATTAACAATCTCAGTGACCCCGACCTTGACCAGTACTTGACCAGGTATGGGATTGACAATGTTGGATTGAGCCGAGCTGCAAAATTGCGCAAGCTTAGGGTTCACATTGGTCGTACTCCGGAAGACAGTGATACGCTACCTTCATATATGGTGTGCATGCTCCTTCTAGGAGTCATCCTTCTCGTTTGGTTCCCCGACCATTTTTAATTATCCCATTCACGTTCCGTGTACAACTCATTAACACTAATTGCGATACGGTCAAGTACTATGTCATGGCTCGCCGGGGTTTACATAACTAGACACTGTACCAGTAAGTTGCATGACAATGCATATATGTATATGGATCCAGTCGCTTTCACTTTCTTAAACGAGGCTGTTCCCAAGTACTGGAAATGCGTCAACATTGAAGGGCCGCGACCCCTTGTATTTCGATGTCCGTGCCAGTCTCGACTACACTAACCCTTTCACTTAGTCAAGCGCCCAGTTTGGCAAGTCTGGCCCAGGCGTCAAAGCCTGAGGAGGACGCGTCATAATTCATTTCACAATCAGTCTGTGCCACTCGTCGGATACCCTCAGCGGTATGGCAAGAGAGGATCCACACTGGCTAGTACCAGTGTGGTGCTGCACGGGGACGAGAAAAGTGCTGGCGTGTTCCCGAAAGGGACATTCTCGCCCGGCTGGCCTGTGGGAACAGCCTCGAGTGCTGTTGGCTTCGCTGACAAAGAAGCCTCCTTGTCCCCACCCGCCTTCACCCAGTTTTTCAGACCATCCTTGCGTCGGGTCGCTGCCAGCTCACACGCTTCGGCCTACTCCCCTCGTATGTGGTAGATGGTAGTTCACCTAAACAGCCCCGGAAGGGCGGCGGTCGGGGTAGCGGTTTAAGCCCCCTGACGAGAGCTTTCGCAGGCTCGAAACCTCACGCCCAAACCCGCCCCTTTACCTGTCCCTGTGTGTACTGTACGCGGCCCCGATCTTAGGAGAGGGGCGTCCGACGGACACGACAAACAGATTTGATCGCCCGGGATACATCTCTTCGCACACAGACTATACACTACCCCCCTTTGGGGGGTAGTCTGGGCATCTCGACCATCCAGCAGAGACAACATGACCACAGAGACGACCATCAAAGAAGAGGGAAAGACAGTCATACCGAAGGTGGAGATTAAAGCCAACATCGCTCCCATCGAGCGGGCTGTGGCTGAACTCGAACCATGATCTACCACGATCCACTCACCACACTCAGGAAACGCATTGACAGCAAAGTCTTGCAGGATGCCATAGAGGTGAGCTATCCAGCAGGTACATGTGTCATCCTTTCGTTTTTCCTGTGAAGTGATATGTGATTATTGCAAAGACTCAGCAGTCAAGTCATATGTATCCTATTGCAGCAAAAGTATGATTCGCCGTTGAGCGATCATACGAATTTGGTGGAGAACTTACCGATGCGCGACCGTACGTGTTTTCGCTCCTGCTGTGCTCGGAAAGATCATGGGAACTATGTAATATTTATGCACCAGATTGTTTTTGGCTGCTCAGCGTACGGCCGCATTACGCCATGACGACGATGTACAAGCTTCAAAGCTTTACCCATCAATCGTTTGCTTCGAAACTATGACTATTACAGCTTATACAACCAGACAGACAAGATGGTTTCCGAAACTGCGTTTCCTTTCTCCGCCAGTAGCCCTCAGTTACCATTATTTCTTGGGCTGCATAAAACTATACTACTACACATACCAATCTACAGCAAGCCATCCGCTATCCGCCACCTGCCAAGACTGCCCCTGGATTTTATCAAGCAGTTCACAAATCTTTCGTAGTTGTCGAGTTGCTGATGTGGTGACATACTCGATTGCACTGGTATATTTAGACATCACTTGCTCGAGAAGGCGCCTGGAGCATACCTTGGACATCGTCAAAGGTATGTACACTTCCACGTTCTCTTTTCTATCAGACCGACAATTCACAGCTGTTCGGACGGGATCACTATCGGATTTCCAAACGACCTTGACCAAGCATGCCGTGCAATTCGAGGCAGACAAGGCGTATACTTTGATCGTCCGTCTCCGGCAGAACGTCATCAAAACTGGTACCCGGCGCCTCTTGCTGTCGTATTCACGCATCTCCCTGCGTGACATCTGTCTCAAACTCTGTCTCGACTTTAAGGAGTATACCGAGTACATCGTGGGTGGGGCTATCCGAGACGGTGTCACCGAAGGCCGTATCATCCATGAGAAAAGCTGGATGGAGTGTGAAGGAAGGATGAATTGTTATGGACCCGAAGTGAGCAACATATGCATGCGAAGGATCACATATTGCATGGACATCCATAATCAGCATAAAAGTACGATCATCCCCAGTGCATCTGTCGATTAGTATTGATCTTGTTCAAAACGAACTAAACTCGATGCTCATGGCAAGGAACTCTCTGCTGCGCAAGGAGCGCGAGAGCGCTAGAGAGAGCTTGCAAAGGAAATCCAGGAAGGGATGATGACGATGGTGGCCTGGGTGACTTCTGATCATCATACTATGGAAAGCCGGACAATCGCGCTCTATTATTATGCAGATTTCATACTGCATTTGGCAAATTCCCTTGCTTGCAGAGCAAGGGTTCTGGGATGACCTTATATCGTGAGAACCTCCCAACTTTGAAAGTGTTCCCTTTTCTGGACAAGCGTGAGAAATATAAAATTCTCCCTTGGATGCGTCCTATTACGCCTTGTTTGGCGCCTCTCTATCGAGCTCTCTCGTCCTGTCCATTTCTTCCCCATTGCTCCTTCATCTCCATGTCGAGTTGTATGCATCAGGAAAAACACTTTGCTATGTAGCATAGCCACCCAGGTACCAAGTCTCCCAGAGGCTCGATCGTAATACAGTGCATCAGGCACATGCTCTGTCGTGCTATCCAGCTGTCACCATGTGACACATAGCACATGGTTGCCACTATCACTGACAGCGCAGTCCAGCCAGCTCTCCATAGTCATTGTAGCCCCACATACACACCATACATCTTCCATAGTCTCAGTAGCCTATGTTGACCTTACATTATCAGCTTGACAGGACACAAGTGCAGATAAAGATTGTTAGTGCTAATCCGAAGACAGGGTGACAAAAGTATCTAGGTCAATGTACAAGTTAACATGAAACGTGCTCGCCATCTCCAGCACATTACCAGACGACCAATCCGAACCAATATTCCTTCCACATTGGGCTTGAAGGTGGCAAGCGCGCGCGAAGCAATGAATGCTGATCACTGATACATTGCGCCGATGGTTGCGCGTCGAACGAGTGACGATGAACTGGCCAGAAATCGGATCGTGGCGACGGAGCGAAGTGAACCATTCCACATAGGCCAGTGGATGGGGGTAAAGGCCGAGATGATGTGGAAGTTTGAATATGGCGTGCACTTGCGCAATACGGATCACTACAATACTCGTCAGCGCACGCTTGCGGTGTTGACGAGGCTGGGTACATACCATTGGGCCTAAAATGATTGCTTGCCTGATGTCCTTCGTCCCACACAAACGTCATATCAAATCTTGCAGGCGATTCGGCCTTGCGTCCACGAGCAGTGACCTTCGGCTTGGCACGAACCTTTTGCCAGCTACTACCATGTCCGGTAACCATACTAGCTCCGCTTGCGACGTATACTTGATGGAATACATCAAATTGATCTGATTCTACCGGAGATACCGTGTTGGCTCGAGTTGCGCGGGAGTTAAGAAATTGCCTGAGCGCCGCAAGGAACTCAGGCGCTTTGTAGTCGCTTTGCAACTGCTGGATGGACACCCCGCGCCGGGAAGGGAATTTGGCCACTTTGTAGTGGGCTTTCGCTAGTATAACCACCTCCTTCAGTAACTACCACGGGTGCAGCAAATACTACATACCTGACGGCTGTCGTGCAGCAAGACGATCCGTGTCGTCGCCACCACCCTCACCCATGTCTGAATCGCTTTCTGAGACGTCATCCCCTCCGCCCGAGCCTCCGTGGAGGGCATCCGTGCTTGCAGACTTCTTAAGCACCCTCCAGGCGTGGTAAGCGCTCTTGTGATGGATCGCCTCTTGGCGTTGAAGCCACAAGGCCATCTGTTCGACGTAATCGCGTTTATTGCTTGCGCGGTAGGCGTCCTTTGCGTAGTCAATGTGTAGGCGTTCGGGGTATTCTGTGTTGTATCCGTCAGCACTGCCAAGGGATCAGATGGAAGAGACGTAGTGAACGAGAGAATGGATCTTGGGAATGTTGAAATGTTCGCGTATGCCGAGTTCCATGAGAACATCTTTATGCGCGTGGAAGAGGCCTAGGCTGTCCTGCATAGCCACAAGGGTTTTGTCCGTGTGTTGCTGGAACTGTGCGTAGTAGATGAAGTCGAGAAGTGAGCGAGCCACCACGAGGACATTTTCTGCGGCCGCACCGGACAGGAGACCCACGAAAACCCTCTCCATCTCCTTGTGCTCCCTGCCTGTCCATTGTGAGACCGCGGAAATCCCTTTCTTGAAGTGGCGAAGACCTGGATATTGACTCACAGCCTGAAAACGTGCGTCCATCTCCTTTTCGCCGAGCATGCTCAAGCACCACTGCACGAGGTGGTCGTGGAAGACGCCTTTATGGAGTTGATGGAGTATATCAGGAGTGATGCAGGAAAAGATATCGGTGAAGGGCAGGTCCTTCCAAAACGGTTCATAGACTTCCCGTAAACCTTCCTTATCAAACTTCTTCGAATGTTTGTTTCTTCGCTTCCGCCGCAAGGTCTTCAACGTGTCAACCATGCTGCGGCATTCGCATTCCTCAAGGTCTCCTCGACTTTGCGATTCAACCAGACAACAAGGACAACGACTCTCCTTGTTACACGCCACCAGACACTGCTCAGGAAAATCGGCAACATAGGCGGCCAGTATCGGATGGACTCGACGCACAAAGCCGTCAGCGCAAACCATGGGCTTTCCTCGACGACCAGCCTCGACCAGCGGACGCAACAACAAAGACATCGCATAATGGAATAGCCGATACCCTGCGACAGATCGTGTTTTCTTCTGGAAACACTCCAGCTTTGATACAGGCAAGTAGCCGATTAGTATTGTTGCGTGCGCTGACACTTGTCTTCGAATATCTTTCGAGATATTCCCAATGGTCAGGTATACGGGCCACGCCTTCTTGTCGCCAGTGAACACAGACAGCGCCGTTTTATCAGATGACAAGATCACCGGCGCCACCACAGCACCCTCTGGCAATTTGCCCTGTGTGTCCCAGTCAGCTTGGTCGCATCCTTCGCAATCGGCGGTGAGTACTTACTTGGGTTTTCCACCACCACTCACCAGTCCACATCTCGTCATAGATCCGGTTCTCGCCCTTTGGATCAGCATATGCGCGCTCTGGGACATACGCCATCATGTCTCGGAAGGCGGGATTCCCAATCAGCTCTTCAACACATTCAACTGGATCCCTTCGCCATAGCTCAACCGTCTCCCTCTTCACGGCCCCATCCTCACCCACTACATCACCCTCTACATTGATCGTCTCACATACCCAAGGCGGGCCGGTATATAAAGAATCGATATGCTTGAGGAAAGAGCGGGCGTTATTGAACGAGGCGCCCCTCTTCCGCATCTACAAGTCATGAGTCGCACACAGCGTCAAGCAGGTGGGTCCATTTTTATTCACTTACATAGGATAACTTCAGAAGCTCATCTATCTTCGTTTGCCCGAGGTTCTTCATCAAAAATCGTGCTAGCTCCCATTCATCTTCATCCCGGAAAGGCGCCCATTCACTCTCGCCAGTTTCAAGCTCTGCCGCTTCCATAGACTCAAAGACTGTATTCTTCTTATCAAGGATCGTAGCAGCAACGCCATCGTACTGTTCGGTGAAGCGTCCAGAGTACGGCCAACAAGGTGAGTCTTCTTCGTCTCCCTCCACTCGCGCCCGCTTTGATGGCGGCTCGGACAGATCGGGTGGCCCAGGATCAACGTCAACGCGAGTCTGATGAACCAGGCGTCCATCCGGAACATCAAAACCAACGTCGGGACCATCCATACCATCAAATGCGTCCCCCAAATCGTACGGATAGTCCGGTGCGTCGTTATCCATCTGTGCTGGAGGCTGATCGTCTGCGTCGTCCGATAAAATAAATTTCGACCGATCAAGGAGCTTTGCCCATTGCTCGCGACATGCGGGGGACTGCGCAATATGCCTCTTGATCCCCGCCTCAGTGGCTATGGACTTTAAGCAATAGACGCAGCGGAGGGGGGCCATGGTTAGGTAGGTCAGTCGTTCAGTTGTCTCTGTCCCGTATCTCGCTGATTCTGATTTATCTCTTTGACAGTTTGCAATATACCGGACCATCAGGCGCCCTATACGGATGGATATGTGGGGCTCCTTGTCAACGGTTGACAAATATATGTTTATTTTATTTTTCAGACTATCGCGTGACCATGTCGCGCTGCGCGTTCGTGTCGCGAACGTTTGTTGATTTCTGCAAACAAACCATATACAAACAGCAGGTATAAGTGAGTAGATCCGGTCTTGCCATTGATCGTGCCATCCCCCTCACCCGTCCTTTGTCCCAGTCGCACTCTCCCAGCACTAATCGCATGCAGGCCTCAACCAATGGACTCTACCGCGGCCACGCTGACAAAGAAAACCATAGAGGTTAGTCTGGCCCGACAACAACACAGATCGCCGCTGACAGTATTATAAAAAAAAAGATTCTGGTGGTCGGCTGCGCCGACCGTCAGAAAAGGTGAGGCAGGCTGTGCATGAACGTGAAGAGACAGTCCAACGGCGCGACGCCAAGGCCCAGAAGGAACGTGAACGCCGCCACCGCCGCCAGTTAATGGAGGATGGGAGCGAGAACGATGACGAGGGGTTCAGCGATGAAGAGCGGGAGATCGATGAGGACGACGTCGACGAAGAAGAAGAGGATGGTGGCACTCAGGTAGGTCGTCACAATATTTCTTTGCACTGCACTGACAGAGCATCACGTTCAGTTTAGCAGCCGGCCCGTCCCAAGTAAACTCAGTGCGGTGCCTAGGCAGCCCCTCACGTACAGCAAGAGTAAAGTACCCAAGGTGGTCGGCGGCCACATTCCCGACATCAACGGTAATGTAAGTACTATTTAGTATTGTAATCAAGAAGTACTCTTATCAGTGACAGGACCGTTTCTTTCACTCGGACAGTGAAGATGCAGGTACCGCGCACGACTCTCTGTCGACACGACAGGCCATCCAACACAAGAAGAACAGGCATGTTGAACATGCGAGCTCCGAAGGTACAGTGACGGACACTACAAACCGGTGAGACCATTATGCCATCATCCAACCAAATTCCTCACTGGATATACTAGCAGTGATGTTCGTGCCAAGAGGCGAAGAGAACCTGTTGAAGAAGACAGTCCAGAAACAACTGTCGTCAAGGCACAAAAGCTCACCGAGCACGATGGACGTCCATGCGCCAAGGATTACGACGACGTCACCCAAGAGTTTGTCAATGCGGCCATTGGAGACTACCGGGCACGGCTGTGTGCCGAATGTCCCATGCCTGACCATACACAGGAGGCCGCTCTTCTGAACGCGTCTTGGGCCAAGGCACTTCAGACCACAAGTGTTAACCTTGTGCGGACGCCACAGCTCACCAAACTTGTAAGTGCTGCACCATCTGTCTCAGTGCCATGCTTCCTATGTTATACAGATTACCAGTCGTGGATCGCAAGTTCGCGGCGAGCTCAAGACCAAGCTCCGCCCTCTCGTAGAAATAATATTCAATTTCCACAGCAGCCAGACCAAACCGGCAATCAAGAAGAATCATGCATTAGCGGAAGAACTGAAAGAGGGTGCAAACTTCGCATTCAAGGTGGGCGGGTTTACTGTTGGGCGTGCTCATTGTAGTGACTGATGTGTGCATGGACAGCATTGGGCGCTCAAGCAAGACGAGCGTCATGGCTTTCTCAAGGCACCGATCATACAAAAAATTGTCAATACAATGTGGTTCGCTAACAAGAATGACGAGGGCATCAAGTATCAAACGTGGTTCAAGCCGTTCCCTCTGCCCGCTCTGGCCCTGATACTGACGGCGGTAGGTGTCGTGTTTCACGGTCATCGTTGCATTGGTCTTCACTGACAGCACGCCTTAGGTTGAATGCTGCATAGATGAGTGGACAACCGGCACGCGGACGGATGTTGCTTTTACAGTTCAGGACTACCGAGTGATCTACAATTCCCACCTCAAGTGTCTGCAGGATTTTGACGAGGCAACGAAGGAATTTGGTGTTCTCAAGGGCATTTGTGCCCGGATTTACGACGACGGACGGTGAGTGTATAGTCATTCTCATTTACATTCAGTTACTAATGGCCTAGCTAGTATCCATTCCGGAGTGCCTGCCCTCGCCACGCAGACACAGAATGTGGTGTCTGTGCAAATCATTGCAGCTGCAATCAAAGAACACCAGGAGGGATCGACAACAGAGGATGAATCAGAGTGACAGCAATATAAAGTAGCTAGCTATGTATGGTTGGCATGAAATGGATTCTATTGGATTATAGTCTGTACTGCCTGACTAAGAAATATAGTCTATGTTTTGCTATACTGAAGTTATAGCAAAGTGGGAATGGAAACCAACCAATGTCATGATAGAAGCTGAAGAGGCTATGTCATAGTATATAGCCTTGGTAGCATACATAGCATCCTTACTACATGGAATACATATCTACATGTCAGGGTATGGCCACTATGGAGTACTACAGATTCCATGCCTGTAGCTACATTGACTATAGATTGGGGACTTGTCGATAGAGCTCTGAGTGCTACAGAGGCTATATAGTACTATATTGCCATGTGTTTTTTTCCTGATCCGGGCCACCTCTCTCCCGTTCAATGTGCACCCTCAGATGGTGTCTTCTGCATAGCAGATGAAGAGATCAATACTATATACTAGTCACTAGTGCTATGCATCTGATAGAGATCAGGTAATCAACTTAAGCAATCCAAAGTGCATGCAGCAAGCAAGGGTTCTGCCAATGCAGGCGGCATTTCAAGTTCTGGGAGTTCGTTAAATTGTGAGAACCTGCCGGTTTGGAAAATGTTCCCTTTTCTGGACGAGCGTGAGAAATATAAAATCCGCCCTTCATTAGGTAATCAACTTAAGCAATCTAAAGTGCATGCAGCAAGCAAGGGTTCTGCCGACGCAGGCGGCATTTCGAGTGCCTTTAGTGAGAAATGTTGAGGTACTACAGTAGATGATCTGAGGTAGGTCACTCCAGCACTTTGTACTGCTCATACATACAAAAGCTACTTCCCTATCCAATTGTGAACCTAGCAGCCTGTGTCCTCTTCAACATCTTGTTGACTGCTATGGGCCGACTGCTCACAAAAATCCACAAAATCCGCAAGTCAACCTTCTCCTATTCCCCAGTAGCGCAGTCTGTTATCTATCCCCACCACCACCACCACCCTTTGTCCGGGATGATGAAGAGCCCTTTTTTCGGCGTAGTGTCATAAGTGTGCAGTAGGGGTGGAAGACCGTAAAATCACACTGCAAGCTGGCCAGCTTCGATTTCTAGTGCAGTATCACATTTCTTTTGATGTGATAAGAGCTAGTTCGGAAACCTCGAATTTCCTGATATTCACGAAGTTCCATGGTTTGGTTATGTTTTGTGTGTGGCACCTCCCTTGTCTGAGATTCAATCCTAGGCAGCACTCGGCTAGATCATCATCTGTGTTCATCATGGACACTGAGCCTGACGATCCAGCTGGCAACCACTCAGAAGAAGTGCGGCAACATGCACTCCGAAATACTGCAATCCTTGTCAGCGCCATCATTTCCCTCACAGCAACTATTGTCGAGTGCAACAACGTCAGGAAGAACCCTCAACCCTATCATACATCAGTTCTCTCGGGCGAAGCTTGGCTCATTGAGCTACTACTTGGCCATCCAGAGCGGATTCGTTGCGAACTCGGAATGCACGCCCACATCTTCACAAGGCTTGTGGACACACTTCGTGAGCTGAAGCACGACGACTCAAAATTTGTCTCCCTCGAAGAACAAGTCGCAATATTCTTGTATATGAGTGTTACAGGTCTTAGCATCAGGCATACCGGTGAGCGTTTTCAGCGATCTAATGAGACGATATTGCGGTATGTGCATCAGTGAATGTATTCTCCTCTACTAACCCCACTCTTTCCAGATACTTTCGTAAAATGGTGTCTATATTCTCATCAGCGCCATTTTACACCACACATGTTCACATGCCCGCTCCTGATGAAGTCCAAACAGAGATCCGCAACAATCCAAGATTTTGGCCGTATTTCAAGGACGCAATTGGTGCCCTGGACGGGAGCCACATTCATGCTGCACCAGGCTTGATGGATCGGGCAGCGTTCCGGAACCGCAAGGGATTTGTCTCCCAAAACTGCCTCTTCGCGTGTAATTTTGGCTTACATTTCACGTATGCACTCACTGGGTGGGAGGGGTCAGCAAATGATGCTCGTATATATCAGGACGCACGTTCAAAAGACCTCCACATCAGTGCTGGTAAATTTTTCCTTGCTGACTCCAGGTTCCCACTTTGACCCGAGCTTCTTGTTCCATACCGGAATGTTCGCTACCACCTTGCTGAGTGGCGCCATGCAAATCTGAGGTATGCCTGATCAATTTGACTGACTTTGCCATACTGATCTTCATAGGCCCACAAATAAAGAAGAACTCTTCAACCTCCGGCACTCATCTGCACGAAATGTCATTGAGCGTATTTTTGGTGTCCTCAAGCGTCGCTTTCGCATTCTTCTCCTTGCACCCGAGTACAACATGGAGATACAGGTATGTATTTCTATTGTATCACTTTGAATGTATTTAATGTGTACTACAGGCGTGCATTCCAGTTGCATTGTGTGCTATTCACAATTTCATACGAACCCATGATGGTGATGAAGGTCCGGTGGAGGGGCAAGATTACAATGAGTTGGATGAGCATGGGGCTGGCAGTGCTGGGTCAGGAGTCGAGGGAGACCTGGCTGAGGATGCATTGCAGACGGCATGTGAATTTCGTGATCAACTTGCTCAGGAAATGTGGAACAATTATCAACAGCTTTTGCAGGAAGGGGGTTACCTTGATGATGATGATGATGATGATACATCACTTGGGCATGCCGAGGAGGAGAGTGTTGACAATGGCCTTGACTTGGACTAGTTGCATAGCTTGTAGTTTGTAGTTTGTGCGATTACTATCCTGTTTGATTGTTTCTTTCATGCCGCTCAATATTCAAGTGCAAAAGCAGACTCGCAAATTTTGATGGTGCTACTAGTACATGGTATGTAAAACTTGTGTACTACAACGCGATATTCAGTGCAGCTACATTCCCAGTCTTCTCCTGATACTCGTGCATGATGTAATGCCGTCGTTCATCTTTGTCCGTAGTCAGTACATATACCTCTGTGAATCCAGAATCATGGGCAACCAGTGACCGGACAAACAATTTGATTTCCCTCGGGAGATCATTGTCCTGCTCCTGCAAAATGTCAAGTGCCCGCTCCCTCAACACCCAAACCCTCTCTTGAGGGGATGACGGCAATGCTGGTCGTTGAAAGGAAGAGGTGATAGATGTCGTGAGGAGGTTTAACGATCCCTGCAAACCGAGCATGAGGGACTCTTGTGCAGCTGATGTGGATCTGCAAGAATTGGGCCTAGACCTGGCAGCACTCATTGCCGAGCCCAGGTTTGCACGTTTTGCTGAGGAACTGGTGCGAGACATTGATGAATTGGTGAAGGGAAGTCCAGACACGTCGCTTGCGGCTAAATCCTCTGCAGCATTGCTGCCCATTTCCGTGTATGAGCGCTTGTTGCTGGAAGGAGGTGGAGTCGGAGCAGCTGGGGGGGATCCTACTGCACGCTCTTTACCCTTGCTACTTGCACTCACTGGTGCCAAAGGTAATGATGGCACCGCTGTAGATACTGACGCACCAGGCATTTCTTCATCAACCTGATTGCCCTCACCAGCACTGTCAACGCCACCAGCACCATCCCCGACACTTGTGGCAGTACTATCATTGACATTTGCTGGGGCATATGCGCTTGCCCCACGAGCGCCACCATGCGGCAGGATATCTTGCATAAGTCCATAAAACTCCCAACCAGAAGTTTTGAAGTGGCGGATGAGGGGGTGGTCCTGGAAGGAAGTTGTTTTTAGTCCTTCAATAAAGGGTAGATTTAACGTACCTTCACATAATCGGTGAAGACTTGCTCTGCATCCTTGCCTACGATGTTGGCACCTTTCTCATTATCCCAATGACACCCTGATCTCCCTCGATAGGCCTCGATATCAAAGAATGTTTTTCGAAGCTAGGGCACAATTCCGTCAGGTGTAGATAGTAGATCAAATGTAGGTCAATAACTCACAAAGGATGTCCACTTGTTCTTCACTGCTGCCGGTGTCTTCAGGTGAGTGGCATTTGGATAGATCGTGTTGATATGCGCTGCTGCTGCTGTGTAGGTAGTTTGCTTGAAATTTCCACCATCTCCAGCATCCGCACGATGTGCGTGTAAGTAGTGCACAAGGGTGGTAACTTCATCAGGTTGCCATTGGGTTTTTGGCGGTTTGGAAGTCATAGAAGAAATGAATGAGTCTACTGTGTATTGAGATAGTAATGCGGCGAAAGAGAGAATGGGGGCCCATATGAGCCTCTGATGATCAGTATCGGTCTGATAATCCATGGTCTAGGCAGTCAACTGAGCTTCATACTCAGCAGTCGGGATTGAGTCGGAATGCAAAAGATGCCACACACAAAACATAACCAAACCATGGAACTTCGTGAATATCAGGAAATTCGAGGTTTCCGAACTAGCTCTAAATGGCCTGTGATATCCCTTACAAAAAAAACATGTTGACCAGAGAGGCATAGTAACTACTAACCAGGATTACACCATACATTACCCCATCTATCCTGGGCTGCGCCGCTTTTTCCCTGGCCAATTACTCCAGCCTCACCGCTATCTATGAAGCCTACACCGTAGCTAGTGTTTGCATTAAACTGTGGGACAGGACATTTGATCCCAAGGAAGCTGGGACATGCACGGTCAACGGCATTGCAAACCTCCAAACACGGAAGAAGGGAGTTATAGGTGTAATCGACCACTGGGAAAAATGGGTTTCTCGGTGTCGCCCCGCTTGCTTGGGGTTGCAGAGCGGCGAGCGGAACTTGCGAATTACTCCCAAGTTGCGACGTGGGTGAGGGTTCGGAACATCGCGGGAAGGAGACACTACATAACCAAGAGCGATACTCGCGTTGACAGTCGGCACATGTTTGCAAAGGGGAATAAAGGTCGCGCCCACACGCGAAGGTCAAGAGCATCGTCGTAAAATTGGTCATGTATTGGAGAAGCGGATCACTTATGCTGCTTGGCAGGATACTGGAATTGTATGCAAGCGCGGGAGCTTGTGGTGGAGGTAATGGCACAGCATACGCAGTGGAGCGGCAGTACGGTAAGGAATGGACAAGTGGACAAGGGAAACCAGCTACGCGTCCAAGATCAGCGGTGCCAAGGAAGCAAATGGAAAATCACGTACCAGATTTGGTAACAAAGTATATGGGTCCACTGACCTTGATATGGTCCTGGATGACATAGGCGGTGTAGTTTGTGCTCGGCGAGAGGCCATCGACGAGCCATTGTGATCTCCACTCATCAGATCCCCTAAGCCAAAGGTCGTTGAGTTTTACTGTACCACTCGAGGAAGTATTGGTTAAACTACAACCCGTTTGAGGGAGCGAGGTTAGTTGTGAAGTGAGAGGTGCCAGAACAAGGTCAAATGCTGGTGAACTCGGGGCATCGGGTATGGAAGAGTTGGCGGAGGGTAAAGTATAGTTGGGGTATGTTGGCTGGAGTGTCGTTTCCGTAAATAATGGAGGGGAGAAGAGCAGTGCTTGGTTCGCTGTGGTATCGCCAAAGAGGGGTAACGTGTCGAGGACCTCGTGTATCGTATCTATCGGTTGTGAAGCTGCAAAATATAACAAGTGTGGTTTCAAAAGCATACCATTATTCGAAACGGCAACCTCGAAAATACTCTGGTCGAGACTATCGATTGCCAAGGAGCCACCATTAGCGGCTGGGCCAGTCCAGTGGCCGTAACCATTCACTAGCAATATCTCGAATACATCGATTCCGCCGTCGGGTCCTGGAAGGGAAATGGCGGTGTCATTCGTTAGGAAGAAGCGGGCGGAAGAAGCTTGCGAGGAACATATCGCAACGGAAACCGTCAGCAAAGATGAGGCGGGTAGGGCGAAAATGGCCGGGCTGGAGACCGAGGAACTGGAGAAGGTCGAAAGGGAATTCAACGCGAGGGACTGTCCAGACATTGGAGGCTCGGTCGATAGTACCTGTATTACATAAACATGCAAGATTAGTTCTTTTCGAGTCCGACTGACTCGGCTTCGGATGTTTATAGCAAGGCATCGATATCTCTTGCCCAGATCTCTTTGTCGACATCCACTCCATCACCTTATCAAAATGTCTCAGCCTGCCGAGAGTGCCACAAATAGTCAAGATGCTCCTTTGCCAGATGGTGCCCCATCCAAGCATGCAGGTAGTAGGAAATCTGGTCGCATATGTCCAAGTTCTGATCATGATCGGCAGCTAAGAAGGAGGCAAAGAGGCTCGAGAAGGAAGCCAAGTTAGCTGCAAAGCAGCTCAAGCAGGCAACCGCCATCTCTGCTGGAGATAAAAAAACAAAGGCGGGGTCGGAGAAGGAAAAGAAAGCGGAGGAGGCGGTCTTCGTCAACACCACTCCAAAGGGCGAGAAGAAAGGTATCCTACATGTCAAGGTTCATGATCTATTCTGAGATCAATTTGCTAGATATGTCTCAACCTATGTCTGCAAGCTACAATCCCCACGCCGTGGAGGCCGCCTGGTATGATTGGTGGGAAGCGCAGGGCTTTTTCAAACCTCGGACACAGTCCGATGGGAGCGCTATGCCAGAAGGGTGCTTCGTCATCCCCGCACCCCCTCCTAACGTCACAGGGAGTTTGCACATTGGTCATGCTTTAACTGTTGCCATTCAAGATTGTTTAGTGCGCTGGTCAGGACCTCCCTTCTTTGACTTTAAATCCGCATTTTACCTATTGTATCACTAGGAATCGCATGTTAGGAAAGTCAACGCTTTTCGTCCCAGGGTTTGATCATGCCGGTATCTCGACCCAATCAGTTGTGGAACGAAGGCTATATAAAGTAGAACAGAAGACCCGACACGATTTAGGCAGGGAAGCTTTCTTAGCCAAAGTAATGGACTGGAAGAACGAGTATGCGATCACCATTGTTCGAAGACTCATCTGACAAGACAAACAGTTACCAAGCTCGTATCACCAATCAACTACGCAGGTTGGGAGGGAGTTATGACTGGGATCGTGTTGCCTTTACTATGAACCCAGTATGTACCACCTCTAATAAACTTATCTTCTCTTCTCATTTTTCGCAGTCGCTTTCTAAAGCCGTTATCGAGACATTTTGCCGACTGCATGAAGGGGGCATCCTCTACCGTGCCAACCGCCTTGTGAACTGGTGCACAAGGTTAAATACTACGCTTTCCAACCTAGAGGTACGGAAATCTTCCAAACAACAATCGCGCAGCTGACAATCATCATAGGTAGAACAAAAAGAGCTACAAGGGCGCACCTTCCTTAGCGTACCAGGGTATGATCCAAAGGAAAAGTTTGAGTTTGGTGTCATAACCTCGTTTGCATATCCCATTGAAGACTCCGGTATGTGTGGCTCTCACAGCGCTCTATTTTCATCAGTTAAATCTTCGTAGACGAGGTGATTATCATTGCCACGACGCGACCAGAGACGATGTTGGGTGACTCCGCAATCGCAGTACATCCGGATGACCCTCGATACAAGGTATACTCATTTCCTTCGAAATTCAAACTTCAGTAATATGTTGCGCAGCACCTTCACGGAAGATTTGCTAAACATCCTTTCGTTGATCGCCGCCTGCCTATCGTCACCGATGAAATTGCTGTAGACATGGCCTTTGGCACCGGCGCCGTAAAAATCACCCCTGCGCACGATCCTAATGACTATGAAGTTGGCTTGAGGCATGGATTAGAATTCATCAACATTCTCAACGATGATGGAACCTTGAATTCGAATGCGGGTGAGAAGTTTCAGGTGTGTGATCGTACTCATTGCTGTTCACGGTGAACTTCACGGGTTTTTAGGGAATGAAAAGGTTCCATGCCAGGAATGGGGTTATCAAAGCGCTCACGGAGGCTGGACTTTTCGTGGAGACGAAAGACAATCCTATGCAAATTCCTATTTGCAGCAAATCGGGTGACATTATCGAACCCGTCTTAAAGCCACAATGGTGGGTGAACTGTAAGCCGCTTGCAGAGGAGGCAATCAAGGTATATGACATCTCATCTTGAATGAAATTGCCTCATGTGTTTCGTTAGCGGACCCGCAGTGGAGAACTCGCGATAAGTCCCAAACAGTCCGAAGCGGATTGGTACCGGTGGTTGGAGAACATCCAAGACTGGTGTATCTCACGTCAGCTTTGGTGGGGTCACCGTTGTCCTGCATATTTCGTTCGAATCGAGGGGTCGGATAATGAGGTACGTGGCTCCATGGCATTCCAGTACTATGCATCTGATAGTACTATAGATCAACGATGGCAAGAACTGGGTTGTTGGGCGCACTCTCGAAGAAGCGGCCGAGCGCGCGAAAGTACTAGCCAATGGTGCCAGCTTCACACTCGAACAGGATGAAGATGTCCTTGACACATGGTTTTCATCTGGTCTTTGGCCCTTTTCAATTATGGGCTGGCCTGACCAGGCAAGTTTGTCTCCGATCCCATGGAATGTCGGTGACAAATCCATTGTATTTAGACGTATGATCTTCGTCATTACTATCCTGCGAGTATGCTCGAGACGGGTTGGGATATACTTTTTTTCTGGGTAGCTCGCATGGTTTTACTTGGAGTTTATCTTACTGGGAAGGTTCCATTCTCTGAAGTGCTCTGTCACGCTATGGTTCGCGATGCACATGGCAGGAAGATGAGCAAAAGTCTCGGAAATGTGGTTGATCCTCTAGATGTCATCCACGGGCTACCCCTTCAGGATCTGCACATGAAACTTTATGAAGGTAATTTGGATGAAAAGGAAATTGCGAAGGCGATTGCAGGGCAAAAGAAAGATTTTCCGAGAGGCATACCAGAGTGCGGGACTGACGGGCTGCGTTTCGCACTTTGTGCTTATTCCGGCGGAGGTAAGTTCTGTGCCCATTTAGTGCGAGGTATACTTATGACTGTGCAGGTCGTGACATCAACTTGGATATTCTTCGCGTGGAGGGGTATCGGAAGTTCTGTAACAAGATATTCAACGCGACGAAATTCGCCATGCTCAAATTAGACTCGGCATTCATTCCGAACGCTTCTGCTAAGGTAGGTTCACTGTGTGTGGTGTAGGATTTTAGCCTTATCCTTCCCCGCTTTAGCCTACCGGGGATGAAAGCCTCGTGGAAAGGTGGATTCTCCATAAGCTTAACGTAGCATCTGCGCAAGTCAACACCCATCTGGAGCAAAGGAACTTCATGGCTGCTACAACGGCAGTCTACAATTTTTGGCTCTATGAACTTTGTGACGTATATATTGTATGTGTACTTCATTTTGAGCGGGGAAGCACTCACAATAGCTGCCCACAGGAGGCAATGAAACCAATGTCTGATCCCGCTGCCGATCTGAAGACCCGTGCCTCAGCGCAGCAGACACTTTACACATGTCTCGATTATGGTCTCAGGCTCCTACATCCGTTCATGCCTTTCGTTACGGAGGAATTGTGGCAACGGCTTCCTCGGAGAGTTAATGACGGCCCATCTATTATGATTGCACCATACCCAACTCAAGTATGCTATTTCCCTATGCTTGGACAGCTGTACCTATCACATCTCTTTCACAGGATACCAGTTTTGTCTTTGAGGAAGCGGAACAACAATTTGATCTTGTTTTTTCTGTGCTTCGCACTGGTCGCTCCCTTGCAGCAGCGTATAACTTGCAGTCCGATATACAACGTAAGTTCTTCGCATGTCATATTTACTTAATTTCAGATGCCGTCCATAGTGTTCATTCATGCCAGCACAAGTGAAGAGGCAGAGCTTTTCCAATCTCAAACGTCAACCATGGCATCTCTAATTAAAGGTTGTACCAAGGTGGCGACGGTACAAGACCAGTCACATCTACCAGCTGGATGTGGTTCAGCTACACTATCCCCAACAGTGGTTGTATACCTGCTTGTCCAGGTAGGTTTTCAGATCCTGTGGAAATAGCTTATAGCTCATGGTCCTACAGGGGCTTGTCGATTTAGAAGCCGAGGTAGCAAAATGTGATAAAAAGCTCATAGCTGTCAACCTTAATCTTGAGAAGCTTTTGAAGATCACATCTCAACCAGACTATGAAGAAAGTGTCCCAGCTGCAGTTCAACTAGCTAATGATGAGAAGGTTAGCTCCACCCTTAATGTGTTCCGGTTGTGTGCCTGATCATCCGTCCATTCAGCGAAGAACTTTGGAAGCAGAAATTTCAGCTTTGCAACAGTCTAGGGTGATGTTTCTCCGACTGCAGTGAACTTCCATGGGGCACTCGCATCATGATTTTTGTAGTTCACATATTGTATCAACTTAGTAGAATTTCTCATCACCACTTGCGCAACCCACATAAATGACCATAAAAATGCTGATGGAGGCGTTGTGGATGACTTCAAGGTCCTAAAAGGGTTTTCCCGCGCAGGTTATACCGGGTTTCAAAATTTCACGGGCTTAAATTGGGCCAAGTTCCACTGCCGCACGTACAAGATCAAGTACATGAGAATATCATCCAAAGCTGCGGACACGCGCACGGGGACATCGAGAATTGGACGAACTTCTGTCAAGGCCACGCTTGCAGGTTTGAGGAGCAAGGTTGGAAGCCTATGGAAGGCCGGAACGTGCTTTCATGTTAGGTATCCTCTCCCATGATATCCGCTGATCGAACCCATTCTTACAGGTCAAGTGGTATGGAACTGTAAACCCCAAAAAAATCCGCGATGTGAAAAATCCTTGATTGCGCGATTATGTAACCTCAAATGCGCGATTAGGTGTGCTTGAATGCGCGATTAGGTATGCTCGAATGCGCGGTTTCATACCTGAATGCACGATGTAGACCACTTCTCCAAGCGTACAGCAATAAATGTACCTAAGGTAACTACTAAGTACATAGCATCAGTCTGGTCTAGTTCCACAGTTCTTCCTAGTCACTCTCACTCTGCTGTATCCAGTAGAGTAAAAAAAAAGTTTATTAGAACTAGGTAATACATCACAAATAACTAGATACATACTACTATGCTGTACAACAAGTCCGGCAGTCATGGTCAACCGGCAGTTTCACAAAATACACAATTCTACCAACATTTTTACAACCACAATACATCTAGTGCATATTTTGGAGTACTGCGAGGTTGAATGAAGTTAATAGAGGATGAAATGAGCAAGATAGTTAAAAAGCTGTTGTCATGCCCAAATGCTGAACGGTGTCACCCAAGTGTCACATGCTGGGGCTGAGTTTGAACTTCTCACAGGTGGTGTCGCCGTGTCGGCTCTGATGGGGCTGCTCCGACTTCGCAGGTCGAAGGGAGGTAGTGGCCGATCGGGCAAGAAATGTGCGACCTCTGATCCCACTTATGAGTCACAGAACAAGCAGCATTGAATGGTCTTGCCAATGGACTCTACAAGTTGGTCTCTGCTGCTGCCAGAGCACAAAATGTATGTTTTTATTGCTCCTACTATGACATTGCTCTCAGTGCGACCTTCTGCAGATATCCTGGACAACTCTTAGTGACTGCCGGTTGGGCATTCACCATCGTCGTGAGGAAGTGCAATCTAAGTGGCAGATATTGACACCCTGCACAAGAGGATGTCCTCGTCGATTGGTGTAAATTGGCATCATCTTCTGCCAACCCCATCCATCCTTCGAGACTTCGAGCACAAGTCAAGGATCTCTCTGGTAAACTTCCATCGAGAAACTGGCATCATTACTTTCTGCACCGGCACAAGTCCCTCATCAGCAAAAAGTGTCCCACCAAAATAGCTGTCAGCCAGGATACATAGTCTGTATTGACATGTATAGACCATGTAGTGGCCCCAGGGCCCATTGTAGACTTCCATAGTATATATAGCTTACTCTGTATAGTATAGACTCCCATAGTATACATAGTTCATTCTGCACAATATATAGTATAGGTAGATATCCCAAAGCTCTGTGGTCCACATACACCTACATGGGCTATGAAATTCATAAGGACCAGCCTGGTCATTGTCAGACTTTTCAGGTCTCTAAGCCAGCCAGTCTACAATTACATTGTCACTGTACCCTCCAGAGTATGAAAAAGATCCAGATCTATGTATTTATTGAGTAAAAACTTGTCTACCTCATCCCCACCTATGTTTCCACTGCGCCAATGCGGGATGAGATGAACAGGTCGACATATGCGGTCGACAGGAATTACCTCCGCATTGGGACCGTGCTGCCGGGATGACGGCACAAGACGAAACATTTGTGTCACATGGTCGACACTTTGAAGGGGGCGAAACCAATGGACATACGCCAACGGATGTCTGGTCTTCCCGACAAGTGGACCAACATTGAATATTACCTTAATTTGCCCCACTTGCAGCCCTATTTTCACCAAGCGTCAAATGGTTCCTCTAGATATGCGAACAAAGATGGATTACCTTCGATCCCATGACTTATGGCATTTGTGTCCGCATCCTTCAAGAAAAGTGCACTATCGAAGACCGCGGGCGATGGGCCCTTACGATTATTGTGAGAAGGGACGCTTGGGGTCGCACGAAGCTTGAAGAACCATTTTGTATTGCTCACGTGTTGCTTCAGAGGAGAGAGTATCGTTATATATTTGTATACGTCCAGTCGATCAAAAGCGTGTATCCTATGATGGTTCCGCAGGGCTGCGAAGTTGGTAGCAAAAAATGTTTCGAGGGCTTCTAGTAGGAGGGGGGCGCCGTACTGTTCTTGAATCTGTGAGATGGGTAATCTGGGCAGAGGACAACGCGCCGGTAAATAATATCCTCGTTCTGAGGCGAGCATAACAAAACGAGATAGTTGCCGTTGGGCTGTTCCTCCGTGGGCCGAGACAAGTCTTTTTTGGTTGGATTGCGCCGCCACTGCAATGGGATGTTAATACGAATACACTTGACAATGACTGGTGCCTTACAGTCTGAGTTGTCCGAGGAATCGGACAATCCATCTAAGTTGCAGTGGTCAGTGTCACGAGCGACAGTATCGTCAGAATGACGATTGTCGCGGTACCAGGTGAGAAAGGACTCTTTCAAGTAGATGGCATCTTGTCGACGTAGCCATGTAGTCATCTGGTGAGTATAATCCCGTTTGTTGCTGGATCGATAAGCCTTTTTTGCGAAATCGATATGGAGTCGCTCTGGAAGCTCCGTGTTGAAGCCATCCGCGCTGCCAAACAGACGAATCGAAGCTGTGTAGTGTAGCGTTGAATGGATCTTAGGAATATTGAAATCATTGCGCACGCCAAGGTCAACGAAGATAGCCTTGTGTCGATGAAACGAACGTAGCGCAGTGTCCATCTTCTTCAGCGTTGCTTCGGTGTGGGATTGATATTGGGCATAGTACGTGAAGTCCAAAATCCCACGCACTGCTATCACTGCACGCTCATCCAGCAACCCAGCTACTACACCGAGAAAAACTCGCTCCAACTCCTTGTGATCAGATCTGGTCCATTGTTTGCGACTTGATATTCCCTTCTTGAAGTGACGAAGACCCGAGTAAGATGTCATCGCCCGAAATCGTGCATCCAGTGCGTCCTCCCCGATTATTTGCGAACACCAACTCACCAAATGATCCTTGAACACGCCTTTGTGGAGCTGGTGCAGGATATCCGGTGTAATGCACATAAAGATGTCGCAATGAGGGAGACTGGCCCAGAACGGTTTGTATACAGCCCGCAGACCGAGATTTCCATCAAATTCTTCTTTCGAGATCTCACCATTTTCGTACTTCTTTAGGGACTTCATCGTTTGGCGTTGAACACGGGCAGAGGACCTGGTCGACTCTCCACGTTGATCTCGTGCGACCATACACTTCGGGCATCTACTTTCTTTGCAGCAAGCGACCAGGCACTGCTCAGGAAAATCTGCAACATACGCAGCCAAAATCGGGAAGACGCGCCGCACAAGCCCATCGGGACACGTCATCAGCACCCCCTCTTTTCCACAAACTACTAACGGTTGCAGGATTTGGGTCATACAGTAGTGGAAGAGCCTGTACCGTTTGACTGAACACCGACCACCGGAAAAGCACTCCAGTTTGGCGGTTGGTAGGTATCCCAACAGGACGCACGCATGCTGTGATGGCTGACGACGCACATCTTTAGATATGTTCCCGATCGTCATGTAAACAGGCCAGGCCTCTTGATCGCCTTGAAACTGGGATAACGAGGTCTTATCAGAAGCCAGTATGACTGGTGCGATCACGGCACCAGGCGGCAAGCGACCCTATTGATTCACACGTGTAAGCTGCATGTCCCTTTGATTTAAGCTGGCTGACCTGTACTTCCCACCACCAGTCTCCCGTCCACATTTCGTCAAAGTGTCTCTCTCGCCCTGCTTCATCATCAAAAACCTTTTGGGGCTCGTATGAAATCGCATCCGCAAAATTTGGATTTGCCAGGAGCTCGCGTATGCAATCGAGCGGGTTGCGCATCCAGAGCTCAACCTCCTCAGTGAGTGGCTTCCCGTCTGTGCCAAGTATGTCGCCCTCAACCTCGACCATCTTTAGTGACCACTCAGCGCTCCGTGGCAGACTGTCAATCGCTTTCATGAAGGTATGCTTGCTTTTGAACGACATGTTGAGCTTATCCGTCTGATGTAGGTTACAGGGTTAAATCATCGGCAGTACTGAGTCACCACTTACAATGGCTAACCTGGTAAACTCCTCGATACCTGTCTGTGAGACATTCTTAATTAACCATTTTGCCAGGTCCCATTCCTCCTCATTGTCAAAGGGTGCAGCTGGGTTATTACCCTGCATGTCCTGTTCCTTGCGGATCATATCGAAAAGAGTGTCGGCCTCTCTGACCACGGTAGCGACCGGTCCTGGATATGAGTGGATAAACTGTGGGCATTGCCTGCTCTGACTGTTTGTAGGCGGCTCAGGAATCCTATTTGGCGGCACAGGCAATGGATCAACATTCGAAGGTATGCTGTAATTTAGATCTCCTTCGTCGAGGTTACCAACATCCTCGGTGTAATAGGTGATTCCCGTGTCTGCTTGGCTCGGTGTTAGGCCAGGTTCGGTGCCCGTGTGAGGATTGAAATTAGATCGCGCTGCGCGAAGCTTATCTCCACAGGAAGAACTCTGGCCAAGATGTAGGCTGAGTCCCTTGCTAGTGGGAAACACGAGGTGACAGAAAGTGCAGACGTGGCCCGGCATAATACCCAGGAGTAAGTGCTTTCTTGCAATGAGCTGCGCGCCCTGATGAACTCGAGAGATGAACTCAACGTCTTATGTTTTTTTTTTTGGTTCGGATGCAGGCACCCGGAATCCATATCAACTTATCACGCAGATGCATGTCAAGTTGTTTATGGTCCGTGCACCAGAAGACATCAACTGCGCTCTGTTTGTCACCATTTTTTTTTTCATGGCTAATGTTCTTTTAGCCCTCTCATCCTTCGTCGAGTATTAGCTCTACGCACGGTTTTCCCTTCATCTTTCTATCTGCTATTTCTTCATTACCCCCTTCTAAAGGTTCTCTTAACAGAAGCTTGTATATAGGCATACTATGGAAGCTCACCGGTTGCTGATGATCCCTTTACACGGGTGACGTCTTGCACCTTTTGTGTTGTATAGATTATTGTATATAGGCATGCTCACCGGTTGCTGATGATCCCTTTACACGGGTGACGTCTTGCACCTTTTGTGTTGTATAGATTATTGACTGTTCTGTCTAGCCCTCTGGGTTATTCAACTCATCTATGCAACATTGCTACCAGTCCAGTGGCACTCCGGCGGCAAGTAGGTCTGGTGTTGGTCAGCAGTGCCCGTCAACAGTGAGGCTTTTTGGCCATGTCTTACGATGCTTACTATCTAGCTTTTATACAGAGTGCTGCTGGACCGCCAGCTGCACGTTCGACCGAATCGAGGCAACACACACCCAGTCAACCATCTGAGATTATGCAGAGCAGGGCAGACGTTGCACATGATCTTTTTCCTTCTGAGGAAGATGATCTGGGTGATGAACCACAGTAAGCATAACGCCATTCCCTTAATGTCTCGATGTTAAGTGAAAGCAGGCACCAATATGGCAATATAGATGACCAGGAGCCAACAGATGACTATGACCAGCAAGGCCAAGAAGAGGAAGATGGCGATGGCGGCAACGAGGATGACTTATATGCTTCTTCTGGTAACATTTTACCTACAATATTCCAGTGACAACTAATGGAGTTACAGATACAACAAAACACCTCCGAGAAGAAGATATGGACAACTATTCCCAGACTGGCAAACGGTCACGCATTTCGTTGGAGCCTACTACAGAAGAAGACGGCGAAGATTGGCGCCCACCGTGCAAGATCCAGGAAACCAAGGGGCGTGTTGCAGCACGCGATTACGAACTGGCGGTGCGCCAGATCCTCAAATGGGCGATGGGCTTGTTTCGAGCCTGTCTTGTTGCGAAGGGTATATATCCTGACCACATGATGGCGATATCCTGGGCACAAGAAGCATGGACAGAGGCGTGCACCCACGTCGAAGCCAAGGTCAAGTACAACGATGAAATTATCCAACTAGTAAGTCCCTAACCTACTACCATCTATACCTATGTTTGATAGTACTGTCACAGATTACCATGTGCACATGGCAGTTAACGGGGGAGCTCAAGGCCAAGATCCGCCCCCTCGTCGAAGCAATGTACGGCTTCGAGGAGAGCTTCGATGAGACTTCTAGTACCACCAAAAACCGCGGGCTGGTGGCACGACTGAAGACGAATCTAGGATTCTGTTACAAGGTATCTAGTTCTCACTTGATTTGTTCAGTCAACCAAGCATATATTTTCAGAGCCTCAGAGACCCTGTGAAGGATAAACCTCGGAAAGGACTGTACCAACACCCTATTATCCAAAAGGCGGCGAATATTGCATTTTATGCCAATAAGCGGGACGAAGGGGTCCGATACCCCCAGCATTTCAGTCCTTTTCCACTCACCGGCATGGCTCTTTTGCTCACTGTGGTACGGATGTGGTATGTTTGTTGATTACTTAAAGTGCTAACCATACCATGCTAGATTGAATGCTGCATCGACGAATGGGCAGACGGGAACAAAACGGATGTCTCGTTCATGGAACAAGCATACAAGGACGTCTATACCAAACATGTCAACAACCTCAAGCAGTTCCATGCGAGATCAGAAGCTCACGGAATTTTGCCATCAATGCTCAAAAAAATAGACGAGAATGGACGGTATGTGTCACATAGTGGTGTGGCTACTTTACTGACTCGTACTTGCAGCTTACATGCGAAAGTAGCTATGGATGTTGAAGATCGTCTGGCAGATGACTTAGGTAATGATGCCATTGATGCAGCAATTCGAGAGTTCGAGGAGGGCAATGGTCATCAGAGTGAGGATGATGTGTAAGGTATTCTGTCTAGGCCATTGAATTAAATACATTCTGGAATGAACTGGTTACTGTTATTGAAGTGCATTGATAGTGGGGCAAAGTGAGCAGAGATGCAACATTGTAGTACAATTGAAGAGATAAAGTGGTACTAAACCCTGCTACACAGGACTTTGCCAGCTCTATGTTGAACATCAATAGTATTCTATAGTACTTGATAGTGTCCATATGGGTACTTTATGGTGTGTTGCATGTTTACATTGTGATACATAGACCCACATAGCTCCTAATAGCGCCACATAGGTACAAGTCATACAATAAAGAGGGGACTATGCATTGAAGCTACTATCACTATAGAGGCTACATAACCCTATGTTGCATCCCCATTTTTTGCTGATGCTCTTTATTTCTCGTCCCCGTGGCCTTGATCCCAAGCATGCAAAGAACTTCAATAAAACAACCATTGGTGAAATTTTCGAGATGTGGAAGCAGTTGGAGGCACAATACAACCATATTCCACCAGAGCACCACTGGAATGTCAATGAGAAGGGTGTTCAGATGGGAGGGGGGAGGAAAAATGCAGGGACAAAATATATTTATTCCAAAGGGGACACAGATCGTTAACGTATTCACAGTGATAACCTAGAGCTGGTGACAATCATCCCACACATCTCAACCATTGAATTTTCGTATCACGGACCCGCTTTCTTCACAGCCTCACTCAATGGATCAAGATACCCATTCATACCCTCATTTCATGCCACAACCACATCATGATACATATGGCACATACAATCATTACTATCCACACCATCATACAGTACATACTTCTACTTTTGATGCATCTCAAGTTGCATCATCATCTAATCTGGGCAAGCAGCCCCAGTTCAGTCCAAATGCTGGCATTCATTTGGGCTCATCAGTATACTATTTGCCACCTACTAACTATTAGCCAACATAATTCGTAGTTATGCTGTCAATCAACTCCTCATAGCAGTGCCGAGCAGAGTTTGTACTCGGCATGTGTGACCTTGTGTGACCTTTCTGTGACTGCCGGTTGACCATGACTGCCGGACTTGTTGTACAGCATAGTATGTTCGTATGGCGGGGTGGCTGTCGAACGCAGGGCACGTGGTGATCATCGATGCTGCGCTGGTGGGGCTGGCGCGGTGGTCAGCGTCGCTATGGCTTGGGGTGGGTGCCATTGTCGCTGGATGGTGGTGGGGCTGCCAGGCGTCAGGGGTGGACGACGTCGTCATCATCGGACGACGCCTGGGGATGGGGGTCGTCACGTCGTCTCCATTGACGTTGGGGATGGTGTGGGGACAGGGATGGTCATCGTTGTCGTCAGACGACAGGACTGGCGAGGTGGTCAACATCCTTGTCAACGTCGGAGCTGGCAGCCGTTGTCGTGGGCACTGGCTGTGGGTCATCGTTGTCAGCGGAAGTGGTGGTGAATGGGATGGGAACACGACTAGAATTGGCTGACTACGCTACAAGAACTCAGGTACAAACAGATGCAAATACCTTGTCAGCTCCTCTGATTACATCAGCATGCTTGTACACAACAGCGTCACAGCCACCCGCATTCTGCGGCGACAACGGACACCACCAACGACGACGTCAAAGGGCCCCGCCACCAGCATGACAACAACGACAACGGGCATCACCACCATCAACTCAATGGTCCCACCCGTGACCCCAGCATGACGACATCCACCACCTGTACGACAGCAGACCACACCACTCCAGCACGTCGGTGACTATGGCCCCATACCCCAGCACAATGACGGCCCCACGTCCCAACACAGGCTGCCTTAACGACCATGATGACAGTCCTGCCACCCCAACATGACAGTGAGAATTAGTAGATTTACATGTACTGTGTAGTAGCTACTATTATCGAGTTGATTTACTACTATATACATTCTGAAGAGTAACTTAAACCACACATTCAAGTCTCAAACCGTGCATTCGAGCATACCTAATCGTGCATTCAAGCACACCTAATCGCGCAATCAAGGATTTTTCACATCGCGGATTTTTTTGGGGTTTACAGTTCCATAAGGGACATCTATGTGAGAAGCAACGCAATGGAAAAGACAGTACCGCACTGCATAGAATCAATCAGCTGGAAAGAACAAATTCCTGGGATCGAGCAGGACCGAACAAAACTCGACCAACGAGTCGACGAAGTCATTTCTGAACAAGATTTCTGTGTCATTTTCTTTCTCGCATTGCTGTGTGTCGTTCCAATATCCCATGGCAAGAGCAGGCGTGCGCGCTCCGTACACCACCCTTTTTCATGGCATCAGGTGCGGGACCAATGAGCGGCATTTTGGGCTGGTCCCTGTCAAGCACGAAAGTGTAGATGGGGAAGGCGCAGAATCGGAGGTGGTACTATAATCTGCACCCAATTTTCGGTTCTCCAAGCCCACACCTGCACCAGCATACTCACCACGGTTTTAACAAATTCGTGACATAGGCTTATATACCCCTTATAATCCACTCGAATAAATGTAATTAGAATAATACAAAGTGTGTCCGTTATTAGAATATCAGGGTATAAAACGCTAGGTCTATGTTAAATATTCTCTCATAGAGATATATTAGTCACAACACCGTCTCGTGGTAAATTACCGAGCAATAGTATCTTCCCGATTTTCCATTATATACTTTCTACAGACGCCAACTAGCTGTCATATATTTAGTGCTCCAACAAACATACTAAGTCGTGACAACCAAGGTTATCAATGTGGACCTGACGGACTTCAGTATGCACGATGTAACTTATTAATCCCTGAAATGATGATTATTATTCTTCATGGCACAGCTATCCATCAGAATGATTGTCTTGTAGATGTAGTTATGAAATGAGCTAAATTGTGATTTTCCTCCCTCTATAATCACTACATGGTGCGAGTTCAGAAACCACATGTAATTCTGATATTTCTGCTATGACAGTCCCTTCTTTTCGTCAATAATGAACAATGATCATGGTTGCTCAAGCTTCACAAGATTGTTATCATGATGAGATCCACGAGTACTCGTCACCATGCACATATTGATGCTGAATGCAGTGGCAACCAGCTGCATAGCTTTAGGCTATTTGTGGACAGTGATGCACAATTGAACAATGACAATCTTTCATTTCAAATGGTAGCTACTAGTCTTACAACCGCAATTGTACAATTACTAGATGTGTCAGACAGAAGCGTTGTTGCTGATATTGGCTGTCCGGCATTTCTTGAATGAGGCCGCCACTGACATATTGTCAGCAGCTTGGGGGGTGTAAGCGATCATACTTGCTGGGCCAAACACTTGCCTATGGAGTGGAATGAATCTTTTCTGCGACAAGTGTTGTAGTTACTCACCGGTTCCACCACAACACCAACTCTTTGATGAATTCTTCTGCCTCCGTATCCGTGACATCCTCAAAGAAGGTGACAATATTCTTGTAGAATTGATGGTAGTCGAAGAACACATCAACGATGCGCCACGAGCCACAGCTCGCTAATGCAAAATGGAGCTGACAGATTGCTGATGAGTGGTATACATTCAGCAACAACAACAAAATGCTCACCTGTACGGCAATATATG
This sequence comes from Scleroderma bovista, assembly GCA_037178675.1. NCBI lineage: Eukaryota > Fungi > Basidiomycota > Agaricomycetes > Boletales > Sclerodermataceae > Scleroderma > Scleroderma bovista. Next base: position 52,887 of record JAYMGJ010000178.1, on the reverse strand, counting down.
CAATTGCACGCGGCGCTACGGTCTTCATCCCAAGTAGAGAAGCCACATTGGAACGTGTGCGTCACTCACTGCGACGACGCTTCTTGGGTTGTGCTAGGAGGAACCCAGAATTCAAATCGTCCGCCGTGAATTCAGCAGACGACGGAGAGGTGAAGATGTACTTGAATGCCTGCAAAGCCATCAGTATAGTTGTGAAGCAACAAGACAGGCTAAACTTACCTTGACAAGAAGCTCCCCCTGAAAAAGGCCATGATTTGGAAAGTTGGGATTGTACTTGCCGTTTGCATAAAGGAAAAGCGGCCACGAATTGGCAGTGACGAGAAAGTCGGGATGGAGATCCCGGATATTTTGCCTGTGCCTGGGACCAAAGTATGCGGAAGTTAGCAACATGCGGTAATTGAATCGAGTGCCTTACCGAGGATTGTCCCAGTCATAATCAACTGGACATAGGAGCCTACCAGTAGCGTCGTTATAAAATCCTCTCCCAGATTTGTCATACGGAAGCAACTCTGGCTCGGGAGGGGGCGTCAATGCCATGAGCCAGCTAACAACAGCGAGCTTCAACCGTGAGGCATCATCACCACGTGCACCATCTGCACCAGCAAGAAGCTGTAATGGTGTTAGCCAAATGCGAAAACTAATTCGGCTTTAGCCCCACCGCTTTGAAAATCTTGTCCAAGTGGACACCATTATTGTGTGCAAATACCACACAAAGCTGTGGAATCCAGCGTAAAAGCTCTTGATAGCATTTATATAAGCGATTCTCTCTGTTTGCGAAGTCAACTGGTAGTGCTGTAATTTTAAATACTTATGACTTACTCATCAGAACTACTAGTGAGCGTGTCCCCGGGGGCGCTGTGATCCATGGACTGGTTGCGGCGATCAGCCTCAGTGACTAAGTCACTGACATTGTCTACAAGTGTTACCACCCTTCGTATCATTCGCCCAAGCTTGCGGTAGCGCTCAGTAATGCTACAGTAGAAATTTAACTTTCGAAGTCTTCTATGGGACTGAAAAACTCACATTTCGCGATCAACGTCCGCTTGATGAAGGGTCGCAAGTTCAGATTCCAAGGTAGCGATCCGCTGTTGGTAACTGGCTTCGGGCTCAGAAGCCTGATGGACTTCTGCATGTACCATTGATAATGGAGATACGGAACGACTGCAAATGCGGGGATCAGTCAAGTCAGTAGTTTATACCTTATAAACCACATCCGGATCAGATCCGTCAAGACGGAGGAGTGGGTCACGTCCTTGACTAATAATATCCGAATATCCGATCAAATGCTGTCAGTTTAGTCGAGGGGTGGAATGAAAGGCTACGTACTTCACTAGAGCAAGTTTGGATTGCCGTGGAGCGATAAAGATCTATCACTATGCATAAGTTATCCTTGGTCCACAGAAGGGCATTATGTCTGGACCTGTTAGGATCCTACTCTGTTTAATACAAAGCTAATGAGCGAGCGGTGGGCGCGATATATGAGATTTGTTTTCACCTCTGTGTGAAGCACAATCTCTGATCAATCCTCCAGAGTTCACATTTTTGGCTCCGGCGTGAAGATTTGGACGACGGCGATCTGGAAATTCTTCCTACAACATCACTTTATGCAATTAGATTTGACCCAAAGATTGGGTTCATTGTGGATGGAACTCGATCTGCAACACGGCTCAAGTTCCCCGCCAAAGAGTCTTCATTGTTAACAAAGTTCAGGTAGCTTGGATAGGAAAACATACCGATTTGTTTCGTCAACGGTCCGCTCTCCCTGACAGGTAGCCCAAAGTTGAGAGTTCCCGATCATGTTGACATGCCGAATCCAACGAAAAAAAATGCACCACTGTATGTGTATCTCATGAGCTTGGCTGCAGGACCTGAATTAAAAGAAGGAATATTTGGACTCACCGAACGAAACCCCCGAAAGTTCATTCCAATGCCAGTATTCAGTCGTCTTCCTGACAAACTTGAGCGCGAGATCTTTCTTATCACGGCCGCAGAGCATTCCCGGCCCCACCGCTACTTACTTGTTGCTCGCCGGGTTCTAGTCTGGTGAGTTCTATATTGACTTTCTACTGCAGAGCTAAATGGTTTTTGTTAGGGTGCAAAAGATTGTTTACCACTCGGTTATCCTTCGCACTGATTCTGCAGCCCAATGTTTCATCACTTCATTGGAGTACCGCCTGCAGTTTGCTATTTCTGCAGTTAGAACACTCTATATTGGGGCGGCAGTACGAAATGAGCACGCCGCTCGAATCCTGCACCTCTGTAAAGGAATTACTGACCTTACTCTGCGTGTTGTTTGCCACCACCTACGCACCAAGAACCCCCTCATTGAGCCACTGGATGCTCTTCCTTTGACCTCCCTGTCAACAGACCTGTCAGGCATCTTCCACAATCAGCGCTCGTACCTACCCAACTTACTGGTTGCCCACCACATCACCCACCTGCACGTCACCAACGCCTGGTCTTCTTGGATGGGCATCCCTATTGGACTCCCAAGGTTGATCCAACTTACCCATCTCTCAATTCCCTGGACCATGTGTCGCTCAGATTTTAGCTTGCTCCACGAAATATTGGCGTCTACTAACCTAAAAGTCTTGGTGTTGTGGAGGAGCAAATACGAGAGATATGGCGTTCTTGTAGACAACCTCCAGAGAGAAGGGTTGAACGACCGCCGCATCGTCTGCTTGAACTCAGACCTATATTCGTCCCCCTTGGTTTATGGGGGTTTTTGGGGATATGCTGAGGAGCTGGTTAAGTGGAGGGAGAAAGTGAAAGGTATGACATTTAGTCCAATATAATGCTGCATCCCGCTAAGTAAACGTACCAGCAAAACTGTTTGAGAATCCCGTCGACACGAAGTTCCCTGTATTGAGAGTAGCCGTTGAACGCCGTTGAACAAGCCTATCTGCACTATGTAGTAAATCGAGTGTTGCAATGTAAGCCTACAGGGAATTTTTAGTGAAACCAGATGCAAAAGGAAAAGTAGAAGATGGGAAATCACATCGTTGCAGTGTGTGGTAGGAATGAGGGCACGAAGTAATTGGTGGTCATGCATGTGACCACATGGTTTCTCCTTCCCCTCATCGCTGCGCAGCGCTCAGTACTCAGTGCTCAGCGCTCAGCATTGTCACCCGTTTGTTCGCTTGCCTGGAGCTGCCGCCGCCCTCGTCTGGCTCCATCATTAAGCTTCCATACCTTATCGCTATGCCCTCCACCGCACCCAACTACACCCTTTGGCTACCTTGGCGGTACTTGGTCTTCGACGGCTGAAGGTGCGTTTTCCCACTGCATGGGATGTCTGTTCGTCACCACGTTCCCAGCAAGGTCATCTGTGACAATGGTGCACTCATCCGATAAAATTTCCTTTCTAGGTGTCTGATGCAGTGAAGTGCAATGGATGCCTAGAAAGGAAACAGGTGCATGTGGGGCGAGACCAGCAATGAAATCGTTGACGGCATGTGGATGGCATGGCCAAGACCCTGTTGAGTCGCGTATAAGGACCTTTCCATGACCTAATCGCCATCTGTGAACCTTAGGCACTGGGTCATGGGTGAGGGTGTGGGTTGCCATCTTCAAACCCCTCAGCAGCAACCATAGTACCCACTGTGTGGCTGTGATGCGCACCACCCGTACCCGACCCGCGCACGGGTTTTCCCACGGGTACACTGCACTACGCACACACATGTGCTACACAGAACAAATTGGTCAAGCTTTCAAGCTTTCAAGTATGTACTCATATGCATCTGCCCACTAACACTCACGCACACAGGCAGACAGAAGTCCCATTTGCATGGACACGTGTACCACGGGTGGGATGACAACGGCGACAACAACACAAGGTACGCACACTTGGCACCTCCTCACATGCACTCACTCAGAGTCACACGCACACCTTCGATAACAACGACCTACAGCATCGAACTGGATACATCCACGCCAACGTTCATGCCCTCGATCGGACGACGACGATGACGACGTGACACAAACGACCAGTGCCACAATGACACGACGATGATGACAGCGCATCAACACGTCCTCGCCAGCACAATGCAGACGAAGATGACACGACGCAATGGCCATTGCCATGGTCCATGGAGACACGACAACGCCACGTCTGCAGCGCCTCGACGGTGACAGCGTGTCTTTGCTAGCACGACGAAGACGACGGCGACGAGACACCAATGGCCAATGCCACGGCGTCACGACGACGACAACAGCGCATCAATGCGCTCACGCCAGTACGACAAAGACGAAGACGACGTGACGCAGCTGGCCAATGCCACAGCGTCACGACGACGACGGCTGGCGAGGCAGAGGGACGACAATGACGGCAACAACGGCGACGGCTGGCAGGGCCGGCGACGATGACGCCGTGGCGCAGAACACGATGGCCACGACCTACCAGACGACAACCACGATGCCTTAGATTGTACACGTCATTTAGGTAATTGGTAAATATATCTACACCGGGGTGTACCATGCAACCTGCACACGGGTACACCCTTGGGTAATTTTATGACCTACCCGTCTACTGACCCGGACCCGTGAATTCATACCTGGGCTATAACCCAGACCTGTTGCGTGGGTACGGGTACGGGTTGCACTCCTAATACCCACGGGTGACCCGTGCTCTTCCCTAGCACTGCTGCTCACAGATCTGAGGCTGACTTCGTGTCGCCTTGGATCGCACTCCATTGACTTCGCATCACTGAAGTCGCCCCGGCACCACCTCGTATCGAGTGCCGGATGGGCATGTCCTACCGTGCAGTGCGTAGCCATCCATTTCGATTGTACTTTACAGTTTAAATAAAAAATTATGAACCCTTAGCAAAAATAAATGCATGGGTGTGGATGTCCAATTTCTGACCTGCACCTGCACCTGCACCAAGTGATACTCCTATGACCCACATAGGTACACCCGTATGTACTAACCATGCTTTTGTCTACCTGAGACGACGCTCAGAGCTCCTCCAAAAAAGGAAGGAGGAACTGTCTGCAGTTCCTCCTTCCTTTTTTGTACAGACGCATGGGCCGGGTTGTTCAGCCATGCCGGGTCCTTGCAACACCAAGAAGAAGAAAAGAAGCGAGAGAAGAGTCAAAGCATACACCAGCCTCTCCATGATGACCCACGCCCTGACATCGACTGCGACGATGCGCTCCTAGCTGCGCCCTTGAACTAGTGAAAATGCATGGGTTGGGTAACCCGTGGGAGCTTCTTCAACCCATCTCAACTTCAAGCTTCTGCGTCAAGCCTGGGTTGAACGACCCCATGGCATCTATCAACGCCATATCTCTCATCTGACATGTATGTTTATTTTATTTTATTCATTTTGTCAGCTATCTCTTCTTACAGGTCCTCTGCATGCACACCTTCCATCGCAACCGCCTGCACACGTCTGTGGACTGGCACAGTGCGCATTGAGTCATCGTGCCCCTGAATGTAAGTTATCTTTTCTTTCGTTTTATTTGTGACGACCCACCAATAGCTCAACGACTCCCCAATGACCACAACGACCACCTGGACGACTCACCATCCACGCCTTACATTACCACAACAGTGCATGCCCAGCACCGCAGCGTCACTACGATGACGACAATGATGACGTGGGATGACCACACAGCGTCACGAGGACGGCGGCGGCGATGGCGACGGCTGGCCAGACAGCGACGACGATGACAGCGCATCAACGTGTCCATGCCAGCACGATGCAGATGAAGACGACGCGACGCGGATGGCCAAGCCACGGCGTTACGACGACGACAGCAACAGCGGCTGGCAGGACACGGCGACGACGATGCCATGACGCAGATGGCCAATGCCCACAGACGCAGCCGGCGGCGACCACGGCTGGCGAGACAGTGGGACGACGACCATGGCCGGTGAGGCACGGCAACCACGGCGACGGCGACGATGACAACCACGGCTGGCGAGGCAGAGGGACAACGGCAACGTTGACAGCGACAACAGCTGGCACGACACGGCGACAACGGCGAAGTGATGGAGATAGCCAATGCCACCGCATCACGACAACGACAACGGCTGGCAAAACAGTGCCCACGGCGTAACCCGTGCAGGTACCCATGGTACACCCATGATGGGTATGTACCTATGACACCCTTGGTACAGGTACGCACCCATATTCGTTGGGTACAAGTTAACCGCGGGTGTGGGTGCGGGTCAGCCCCTCCACACTTGTGGGTACACCCATGCTATTCCCTACGGCGGCCCAACATATACGACCCTGGTACTGGTGAAGCAGGGGAATCACGTCCGTGGTGGTGAGAAAGTGTCTATCCTGTACATGCGTGTCCATCTCCTACCGCTGCTGACTCAGTGTCACCTGACCTGCTCGCCTGCTCCTCCCCTGGCCCCTCCTACTACATGTGCCCCCCTCAAAAACGGCGGCGTCCTCATCGCCCAAACCAGTGACGCAACTGATGCTGGTACCCTCCATTAGTCTGTCCGATCCCCCCTTCTCTATGTCTATTTTTCCAGGGGAGTCTTCATCTGCTGTGCTCGTCCCCTCCACAAGCAATCTCTCCCTTTCATCTGGCCGTTCTTCGTCTCCTTGCCTGCTATTCTTATCCTCCACCTGCTGTCCCTCTCCATTTTCTTCGTTTTGTGTTCTTAGGGGTAGCGTGTGCATGTACTCCTGGAAGCCATTAGGGCTGAGGAGCCCAGAGAAGGCACACCATCTGATAATGAAGAGGTCGAGGAGTACAATACGCGCCCTCTAGGAATATGTTTCAGACTGCGGATAAGGAGGGACACGTACCCAAGGAGACGCTACCGGGTGAAATTCTGGAAGGCGAGGCGATAGAGACGGTGAGGGAGACGTCGGCAAGAAGACAATGGGTCCTGTTGTGCTGGCTACTCACCTGGTGGATTCCGTCTCCTTGCTTGAAGTGGTTCAGACGAATGAAATGACAAGACGTGCGTCAGGCCTGGCGCGAGAAGCTCGCTCTGAACATGATCATCTGGTTCATATGTGCTTGTGCTGTATTTGTGATCGCCGTCTTGGGCTTGGACATCTGTCCCGCTCAGCACGCCTTCAATACGTCCGGGCTCGTGTTCCATTCGTATCAGAACAGTTTTGGAAGTGTTACGAACACATTGATAGCGACCCCTCCCCGGCGTGCCCACTCAAGTAAACGGCATACGGCATCACAATCGTCACGGAGCTAGGTGACGGCAGTGACACAGATGACACCGGTGACCTCGTCGCCCATCGGTCCGTGGCCTGCGCCTTCCTAACATGGCGTTCCCAGAACCCTTGTCAAGCAGAATCCCGCCAGCCTGCTGTGACTTGAGCTTGTCGCCTTCCATGAAGTCCATAGGCCTCACTATCATCGTATTTCTTGGCTCATGGCTACTGATGTCAACAACTTTCAAGTGTTCAACTCATTGTAATCGCACCTTTACAGTCCCACGGTACCTGGCCCAGCACCATACTTCCTGTCCATCCTACCAACACCAGCTCCATTCCCATGCTAAAAAATCGAGTACCCAACCTGTGGCAAATGGAGAACCACCCAGGAAGCGTCTGAGATTGGATCCGGATTGCCATGCTTCAACCAATCCAAGTCATGGTGACGAGGTGAGTGTCATCCGTTGTTGCAGTCAAGTAATGTCTGATTCACAAGCGCAGTACATGGAGACTACTGAAGCTACTTCTGCCGGCACTAGCATGCGCATAGCATGTCCATCCTTGGGTGATACTCCTTCATTGGATCTGGTGAACGCTGTTGGACTTGGATCTCCCGCCTCCAGCCCAATCATAGGACCGGACCCACCAAATGAAATACTTCCCCCTCGTGCACGTTGTTTGCCTGCTAGGTTCCGTGACATCCTACCCACTCCTCCGGTACCTGTTCCCCCTATAGCTGCTGAGCAGCCGTCTATCATCAGACGGGTTATTCTCCATGTATTCGATTCTTTCCGCACTCATTTTAATCTCTTTGGTATTGCTCGCGAGTATCGCCACCGTCCATCTCATGACCCGGATGCTTTCCTCTCTGCCAAGGACTTGTCCAATTTCACTCGCTCAGTACTCGAACAAGTCGCGCATGACCCAGCAGTGAGGCAGGAATGTCCGAGTTCACTCAGAGACAACCATGCGCCACCCTGGCCTTGGGCCAACATGTCAATCTGGCGGCTGATGAACTGGAGATTAACAGGAAGTGCTCAAAAGTCTTCTGCAGAAGTCAATCGTCTTGTGCGCGAGGTGATCCAAGCAGAGGATTTCAACATCCTTGAACTGGATGGGTTCAATGCCCATACAGAGACATCACGCTTAGATGCTGCAGAGAGGGCACTTCCTGAGGACGACCCATTTGGCACTGACCAATGGAAGACTACCAATGTCGAAATCAGCGTTCCAACCAGGAAGAAGAATCCGGAAGGGAACGGAAGGGCATTCAATGTCGAGGGACTGAGATATCGGCCACTGACGTCTGTGGTCCGGGCAGTTTTTGCAGAGGCGTCGTCTAAGTTATTTCATCTCACTCCCTTCAAGCGCATGTGGAGATCGCCACTCACTGGAGAAGAACAGCGCGTTTATGACGAACTTTACACATCAGATGCGTGGATTCAAGCTCATGACAAAATTATGAAACAAAGACGAGAAGACAACTGCCAACTAGAAAGGGTAATTGCGGGCATGATGTTTTGGTCGGATGCAACACGCCTCGCACAGTTTGGCCATGCATCTGCATGGCCAATATATCTTTTCTTTGGAAATCTATCCAAATATCTCAGAGCCAAACCAGATGTTGGACCTTGTCATCCAATTGCTTTTATTCCTCAGGTAAGCCAATATTACACATCTATAGTCATGTAACTGATATTCTTCGTAATGTAGCTTCCAGAATCAATACACGGCTTCATCTCGAGCTTTTCAACAAAGAAGCACAACGCTGACCTTCTCACCCACTGCAAACGCGAGCTTGTTCATGCCATCTGGAGAATATTGTTGGACGATGAATTCATTGATGCATATAGGAATGGGATAGTAGTAAAATGCTTTGATGGGGTAATGAGGCGAGTTTACCCTCGGATATTCACATACTCTGCGGACTACCCAGAAAAGTAAGTATCAGAGTCTTGACGGACTCGGATACCCCAGTGTGAACTAACGCAATATTACAGGATCATTTTAGCCACTTTACGGGACAAAGGAAATTGCCCATGCCCACGGTGTTCAATCCTGAAGTCGAATTTTCACCGACTTGGGTATCTGACTGACCTGTCAGCCAGACTGACCTTGGCACGGACATACTTACGAGACAGGATTCACGAGGCAAGGCAAGCTATCTACCAGCTGGGCAAGCCATTGAAAGGAGTGGCTGTGGAGCGTCTCTTAAAGGCTGAGTCACTTTTACCAACTGTGGTGCGCGTCCTTTTTGCATTGTCAATTTCCATCCTGTTGCTCAATTGGTTCTTTGTCTAGAACTCCTTTGCCGAGTGCCTTGGACAGTTTGGTTTCAACATATTCCCTGTGCTCGTGGTAGATCTACTACACGAGTTTGAGCTTGGAGTGGCCAAGACAGTCCTGAGACACCTGATACGCCTCATTCATGCGATAGATCCCAGTCTTGTGAATACTCTGAATGAACGGTGAGTGTAATTCGTGAGCACTGTACCACGTAACGACTAACATCTTCATGCATCTCTTAGATTCTCTAATATTCCATCTTTTGGGCTTTCCACCATCCGTCGATTTCCGTCAAACATTGCTGATACCACACAGTGTGCTGCCCGACATTTCGAAGACATGCTCCAGGTATCTGTTGCGACCACTTATTTCTGCTGCCACGTGAACTTATCCACGCAATGTCTAGTGTGCGATGCCTGCATTTGAAGGCCTGCTACCACAAAAACACGATACAATCGTTCAAGTACTCCTCTTCCGCCTGTGCGAATGGCATGCTCTGGCAAAGCTGCGCCTGCACACTGACACATCCCTCGAATTACTGGGGCAGTCTTTGCGACGACTTTCGGACCAAATCCGAAAATTTCAGAGCTGCACATGTGTAGCCCTTCAAACCGTTGAACTACCCAACGAAGCTGCTCAGCGACAAAGGCGGGAAGTAGCCGAACTCCAGTCTGGCCAGCGAGCGAAGCCATCACGGTCAGGACCTCAGTGCAAGACGTTCAATATCAATACCTACAAGTTCCATGCGTTGGGTGACTACGTTGGAACCATAAGGATGTTCGGGACAACAGATTCATACACCACCCAAATCGTGAGTGTGTCTCTGCATTGTTGTACTACGTATTCCATTCATATAAAATGTAGGGTGAACTTTCTCATCGAATCATCAAGAGGTTTTATGGGCAATCAAACAAGAAAAATGTGGTCAGCCAGTTCGCTACGCAGGAGCGGCGGCATACAGTCCTCAGGCGGCAGCGTGAAGCCCTGAACCCTGAAGTTAGTGATGCAGATTCAAGCGATGACGATCCGGAGATCCACCATGTCATGGCAGATATTCCACAACGTGACAATACGTTCAGCTTAGTAGACCTCATTGGAAAGTACCGTGATGATCCTGCCATGAAGGTATGGACTTCCGCTACTTTCCTGAACCTCGCTTCTGAGATGGGGTCGGCAGCCAGATTTCGTGCAGAAACTTAAAAATCATCTGCTTTCGCGGCTACTTGGACTGGACTATGACGGGGATGAACGATCCTTCTCACCTGAGGATCGGAACAGTCTTCGGTTAACAAACCATCGAATAGTCGAGTCAAAGATCTTCCGGGTCAATTACACTACCTATGATATTCGCCGTGATCAAGACGTGATACGACCTGGCTCCAACAGCAGTGTCATCATGACACTGTCAAGGGAAACTAACCCCACTGCGCATCCATTCTGGTATGCACAAGTCCTGCGTGCTTTCCATGTCCAAGTCCACTTCTGTCCGGGAAGTGTAAGTCAGCCAAAGCGAAATATGGAAGTCCTCTGGGTACGGTGGCTTGGAGTGGATCCAGACCATCGTTGGGGCTTTAGACGGGCCTGTCTTCCAAAGATTGGCTTCGTCCCAGACAGTAATGATGCATTTGGTTTCTTGGACCCCTCACTGGTTATTCGGGGTTGTCATATCATACCTGCATTCATTGACGGCCACACTGATCTCCTAATGCCTCGTGGGCCATCACTTTCCAGGCGGCCAGGAGAAGTTGACGATTGGAGAGCATTCTATGTGAATATGTAAGCTACTCGCATTTACTGTTATACACAAAGAAATTTAATATGGCCCTCAAAGTTTTGCGGACCGTGATATGTTTGCCCGTTTTGCAGGTATAGGCGTGGGCCATGGTGCAGTCAACTTGGGTCAAGTGCCAGCACTAAGCGTTACCGAGGACAACGAAGCTGATGTCGAAGCTTATAGAGAAAGTGAGGAGTCTAACATCCCAGATGAGGACAAGGAGCACTCTGACTCAGAGGCTGAGTGCAGTGATGACGAGAATGACAGCAACACTGATGAGGAATTGGACCTGGGAAATGTCTCCAATGATTCGGAAGTGGACGAGGACAATAGTTACTATTAGTATTCGCAATTCATTGTGTTTGCCATGCTACGAGTAAGCCTCATACATATGACCTGTCTTTTCTGAGGTCGGGAAACAGTTCAAGAAACCAATATAGCCTGCAGCTAAGTACAAAGTTAATCAGACATAGTGTTTGCCTTCCCTCGGGAAAAAATGTAATTTGCCACTGGAGTATGATATATGGCACACATGATTATCATGGTGAGATGAGGTGCACAGTCATTTGTAAGGTAGTGTCGAGATGTCATAATCTAGGGGATTATTCTACTAAGAATATATGGCCTGATACTTGGAGTATCATTTTAGAGCCAATCGCCATTGGAACAAAAATTTACATTGATCTGATATGGCTAGAGAAGCTTATATGGAGTGGTTGTCAATATTATAGACATGCAGTAACCATATGAATTTGTTGGTTGTTCGAACATAAATATAGTCCATCATAGTACGTTCTCAACCCGTACCATCAAGACGACCCTTCTCTCAACACTGTAATACATATCACGCGCTTGTGGTTTCAGTGGTGCTAGTCCGCAAAGAATCAAGCAACCACACGGTGTGTCGAGCGCAAAACGTCGCTAGATAAACGTAGATGATTCGGACACCATGAGTGAAAGCTTTGGGAGGGAGCTAAGCACCCGAACGTCACGAGTTGATGGTGCTGAGGTGAGTTCTTGTCCTCCGCCTTTTATTAACTATGTTCTCAGGAGAACCCTGTGGCAATCTACGGCAGTCATCATATTATTTAACCGGATCACAGAATGTTATACAGTTCGATTTAAGAAGTACAGGGGGACAATGTCCCCATGGCCATGGGGTCGTAAGCCATTCCTGACAGCCCTGCAATCAGCTCAAGGCAGGGTTTGTAACGATCGCCGGGGGTTGGTGGCTCAAAGTTGGTAAGACTTGATTCGACAATACGAATAAACCAGACTGCTCGTTCAGTTTTGCATTCACAGTTGGGAAAGCACGCTGACCGCCAAGGTCGTCGTGCTCCTTGGCTCAGGAATCGGCCATCTTGTAAGTCACTGACTATTTCCCAACGCACAACAAGCCATATTATCGCAGATGTCGCTTATACCATCACCCAAATGATTTAGATTTTCAATGACAAACGACAAAAACACCTCGGCTCCTAAAACACATCGCATGACTGTACATTTCAAAAAAAAAGTAGATGATCTTAATTTCTTCCTAGGATGTGTTTACTTCCTGATACGGAATAGCTGCCTGGAGTTGCCGGGCACGAATTGCCTAAGTTGGATCTGGAACCAAGGTATGAAACGACAGGACCCCGACTATAATAAACAACTCTTACCTGGCGGTCGGCAGGGCTTGTTGGTCCCAAATAGGTCCAAACAAGATTGGTATCTTGTTGGAGTTCAATGCTATAGGGTTCCCAGGCCAGATCAGGAACAGTCAAACAGTAGCTGTCAATAACTCACATGTATGTGTCGTTGGAGACCTTGCGGAGTACCCACTGCTGGTATTGACCTTTGACATTGACCCATTCTTTATCGTGCTGAACGAAGTTACCGTAGCCATGAGGGCCAAGGCTGATCTCATAGGTGCAGGGATTGTTGTGGAGCCACCTCAAGTAGAAAGGCTGGAGACATGTTTCATTTCATCACAAAGTGAGTCAGAAAGAATTGAAAGACCTACAGTTTTGTGATTATTGACCACAATATTGTCCACACCGGGAGCTTGGTGATCGCCAACCCATAGGTTTTCGACCGAAAGGTAGTAAACACCGTCGTCGGGATATCCTGGGCAGCCGTAGGGTGACATGATGAAAAATAATGCGCAGAGTGTTGAAAGTGTTGACTCTGAGGAGTTCCCCAAAACTGGCCCTCCTTTTATCCTCTGAACAGGCGCTTCGACGGTGGCCGCTCATGGCCCATTTTGGCACCTGTTGCAAGGGAATACAGGGGAACATTCTGTGCGAGCGTGCTGGCTTGTTCGGTTGGTTCTGACATTCAGAAGTAATTTCCGTATGGGCGTGACAAGGGCAATCCTGTACGCATCCGGTTAAAGCACAAAGGGATGAACGTATGCGGCCTGGGGTAAAGGGGTTATGCCATCAGCTCACAGCCATGCAGTCAGACCAGGATGGGCCAACAGTTCTTCAGAGCCAAAGCCTCACCTCCGATTCATAATACACTCATGCCAGGACCAAGTATCAGGTGGGTGTAACGCACCAAGGTCTCCTTTTCTTGCTGCTTCCACCTCTGGACGCGATGGACAGATCCACAAGATATCGAACGTTCGCTTCCGGCACTAGGTAAAGCATGGATGCCGGTTTCTCACTGCTAGGACCTCTGACCTGGAGTTCCAATTACTATAATTGGCGCGGGGTCTAGATGTTCAGGAGTATATCATCTGCCAGTAAGGTTTAGTACCTTGCGCGGGCTGCAGAAGTTCTTTAGAAAATTACGACGTTTCTACGAGTGACGGGTGGAATAGAAGTGTGTAATGCCAGGTCTGTCTTCCCCGGGCAGTGTGAGAATGGTGCCTTTGACATGCCATGAGTCTGGTCGTCACCGCATTTCACCAACTGAATATCAATTTTGCAACTGAACCTTGCAGCCTTCTACCAGTCCCTCTTTCGTTGTACATTGGGGAGAAAGATCACTACGTTACGCGGGTTGCTTTCGGCCACTGTATGAGGGCCAAGTTGCCATTTATTCTCAAGACTTCAAAATATTGACTGTCAGACCCATACCCCAAACTTTTGGTCGCCATAATTGAGCTTGAGTACAACTGCTAAGTTTCCACTGGAACCTCTGTGCACTTTTACTTTCGACAAATATTGCAGACGGATATTACTACACGTACGTGGTCTTTTTCCACCCAGGGAAATGCTCGCTGTCGCCGGCCCCACGAACCAAGGGTCCAGTTTGCGAGCTATAGGGACCCGTTACTATACGGTCCCCACATGAGGCCACAGCGTCAAACCACCACCAAGGCTTACACAGACAACGAAGGGTTGTATATGGTCAATACATACATACGAGCCAATCAGCTACAGGGCCGCCTACAGACCATCGCCCAGTGAAGGTCCTTGGAGATGGTGCAATTGTCTCGCATCATCCTATGCATTTGTTTCTAGGGTTCATCACGGGTATATACATATACCCGTGGGCGATGGTGGATAGTAGTGGGCGCGTCGTCATCGTGATTGTTACATTGTGGCGATCACCGGTCAACACCGTTCCGAAAGATGGGTCAATACTCGTTCCATAGTGCACGCGAAATCCATTCCATTTGCGCACTGATCTACAAACTCTATCCAGACAACAAAGAAAAACCGCGAGTAATATGCAGTGCACTTGTATTGGACCCCGCGCCTAAAAACGAGCCAAATGCGTGTTAGTTGATGAAAATCCAAAGAAGATTGGCATAGATCATGGGGAACCAGCGCCGTGCGACAAATAGTACATAGCCTTTTATTTACCACTTTGTCGGCCTAGAAACCTTATCAGCAAGAACCCGTCAGCGCAAGCGGCCACGTTACCCAAATGTCCCATTCACGGTCCACAACGGCGTCCCCAGCGCATCCGCCGTATTTAGGAACACCGTATTGCCCCACCACTGCAGCACGTTGTTCTCCCCGATCGTCCCGTTCCGGGGGTACTGCAGACAGAAGAAGACGAGCACGATCGAACACGCAAGGCCCGAGTCGAGCGCGGCGGAGAGGACGTCTGAAATTATCATATCATGGCGTCATCCTCAGTCCAGACGTGTAATAGCGGCAGAGGGACTCACAGTTGTATTTTGTCCACCATGAGATATGTCTTCGCCGGATGACGTACTGGAATATGAACCCGACGAAGCCCCACGGAACGTAGTTGACCGCCGACGCGGGCGGAATCATTCCTACACCACTGAATATCACAGGGAAGCTACGGGTTATGCACCGTCAGCAGCAGCACGTCTATGCACGGGCAGGAGAACGCACTTGATGTACCGAATGTAGCTGTGTGGCCATTTGAGCGACACGAGCCAGGCGGCCAACGGGCACAAGGCGCCAATGAGGAAGAACCACACGAGGGCGTGGTAGATCTGCCCCGCCGAGAACTGTCTCTGCGGGCCAATGACACCCCAAACGATAGACGCGGTACCGAACACCTGCGTGCTCGGACATATGAACTTGTCCTTCTGTGTCAAACTGCACATATCGGGGATATGCGTAAACATCCACGACTGTATGCCGAGCTGGACGGTGCCCGAGACGACCGAGGCAAGGATCTGCGCCCAGAACATCGTCCGCGGGGGAATCTTCATGTAGTGGCCGAGCTTGAAATCGGAGGCAAACTGCAAGGCCTGGGCCATGGTGATGTACCCCCACGTTTTGAACATCATCATGGCGAGCGGCCGGCCAGGCAGCGCGTACCCGACGATGAGTTCAGTGATCACGTTCAGGCCCACCTGCTGGTTGGTGATAGCCTGGATCATCCCGACGGGGATTATATACGCGAACGAGATCATGAGGGCAAGGACGAAGCCCCATACGGAGAACTCGGTGGGCCATACCTCGATACAGACGATGCCAAAGACGAACATGACGAGGAAGATGACGGCGTACCACCAGTTGGGAACCTGGGCGTAGCGGGACATGAGGCGGGCGTGTATGTCGGGCTGTTCGTGCAGTGAACGACGGGTTTGTGTCCAGATTTGTTTGCGGAAGAAGAGGAGGGCGTGGGTGATGGTAGCTGTGATGGACGCAAAGGAAAGGCCGTACGCAATCGAAAATGTGGAAGAGAGGAAGAGGGGGCTGTATTCCTCGTAGGCGGTGACGTTGAATGTACCGTCGGGTGTGAGGATGCGGGTGACGTTGTATTGTGCACCGGTGTTGTCGTATGCGGTGCGGGAGGACATGGGCATGAATTTAGCATACCACGTATTGGTATAGTAGACAATAGGAGCAAATATCCAGAAGAAGAAGAAGAAACCAGCCATGATGTTAGCTTCTGCCCACCAGGGTGTGGAGAGAGGACTGATGACAAAGGCGATCTGTGCCCAGTCGAATGTGATGATGCTCATTCCGAGGCCAGTTTGATAGCCGAAGAGCTGGTTGACGACGACGTTGTCTGGGGCAATCCAACAGGCCCAAGTGAAATAGCTGAGAGCCTGGAAGAGGTAACCGGGCACAAGGTACCATAGTAACCCGGAAAAAAATACGATTGTGAAGAAGCGTTCGCGAGAGATACCGCCGCGGGAACCCATGCCTGCATAGTGCTGGGAATGCAAGGTGTTGAAGAGAGCACAGGTGACCAGATTGACGGGCCAGACTGGGAGAGAGTGAGTGAGGAAGTGTCAGGAAAGGAAGGAGCCATACTCATAGAAGGGGGTTGCACCAAGTACCGACGCATGATGCCTCCGAGAGAGAAGCCAATCATCTGGGTTGATATGACCATCATCCATTGGTCTGGGAGAATACGAGTGAGAAAAGCCAGGAGAGACCGGAGTGGACCCACAGCTGAAATTAAAAATTTGGTGATAATAGACTCTCTGGACAGCGACGACATCAGTCTATATGGAGAGTGAGAAGGAGCGCGTCGATACATAGAGCGCATACCGCATAGGCAGACTGGTAGCCGACGGTGGCCATGATAGTGACGAGGACGTGTTCTTTGATTGTGAATGGGCCAGGATTGAGGGAGATGCCAAATATGGACCAGTTGGGGACCACCTTTGCCCAGAGACGGCCCATAGGGAAGGACAGCAGCTGGGCGACGACACCGGTGATGAGGACAGAGGGATAGCGGAAGAAAAAGAATTGGTTTAGACCGGGGACAATGATTGCCCAGATGATTCCTGGGGGGAAGTGAGAGGATGGTGGAACGGAGAGTCGAGATGTCTCACCCATAACCCATGCACGGCAAGTGTTGACGGGAATGGATGGATCGTCGGTATTCGCTACGGCAGAGCGCACCTCTGGATAAGGCGAGTCGTCCTCTGAAAGACCATTAGGATAAGAACATAGCAAATGCAGGTAAACATACCAAGGACGCCAGCGAGGGCCTCATCCTGGTCGATGTTTGGGTCGTCAAACTCTGCAAAGGTGCCGAGGATGACTGTTGTACGTGAGGGGGATGCTCATCTCGACAAGAGTCTCATACCTTGCGGGGTCTTCTCGGCGTCGACTTTCTCTCGGTCGCTGGTGTCGTCGACAGACATGTCGCTGGCGTAGAGGACAGAAGACCTCGCCGTGGTTTTTGTATGGACCCTCCATCTTGGAGGAGGGATCCGATCAACCTCCGGGAAAACGATCAGATATTTCCATTTCGGGATCGAGGCCACATGAGAGGTGGCGTCTGGAATGTCCATATTTGGAAACAGCCACGTGCTCGAGAAGACCATTCACCCGCAGTGTTCTCCACAAGTTCCTTGGAATGTCGCAATGCTCATCCAGTAGCAGTCCTCACATCTCGTCATGGACATCCAGACCGAGTCTATAGATACCCAGCATCGTCTCGCGCTCGGCGTCTTATGCTCCCAAGTCGGACTTTAAGTCGTCTATCAGATCTTGGCTCTCCTGTGGGAAGATAACACCCACAATCGGTGAGATATGGGTATGTTGCACATGACACAGACCTTCTCCCCCGTTTATTCAAGTGCGTCTTGTTTGTATCGATCGAGCTTCTCTTCTTGTCCTTCAAGACAGTCGTCAGCATCTTCTCACGACACACCATTCAGAGGATGTCAATCTGGGGTTTCATCTTCGTAGTGCTTCTCCCCCAAGTCGTCCGCTGGTGGCCAATGTCAAGCGTGGCAAAATCATACTGCCCTGGCTTGTAGAATGATCTGCATACATTTAGCCCTCGAAAAGAACTCGCAAGCCGTCCCCGCAGGCAGAACCCTCGCTTGACTTTACATTCTCCTCAATTATGTCAATGCTTGTCGTCCGCAGTCAATTGCTTGCTGGCAACGAAGTTTGTCGGCTCACATCTTATCCTTGTCCCCTTACCACTATCAATCGTTCTCGCTGTGTCGAGAGTAGAAGAGTGTCATTGTGAATGTTGTTCCGTCCTAAGCCGTCGACCAACCAAAGAGAACCAGCCCAACTGTATCACCACAACTACACATCTGCTACCGTTCCAATCGAGCGACCGTGTCCGATCTGTGGTTATCACCAATTCGGTTAGAGGAGGTATGGAAGCTGTCCAAAGTTGATGACCCCGTCGAGACTAACGCGCACTTGTGCAGCATGCGTCTGATCAAAGTAGAAACCTTTCTTGAGAGGGAAAGGTTGATTAAAGAGGGAAGGCCAGTGGATCGCCGAGCAAAAGTCTTCGCGTTCGGGGATGATGAAGCAACAAATTATGCGATTCTATCCCATCGGTGGATCGCGCAAGAGGTAGACTATAACGAGATGGTCGAACTTGCAAAGATGGCCGTGGAGGAGAGAGACGAAATTCGCCAGCGTGGTGGCTATCAAAAAATCTTCCAGAGCTGCGAACAGGCTCAGAAGGACGGTTGTGGGTCGACACTTGCTGTATCGACAAGCGGAGCAGCGCAGAGCTATCCGAGGCCATCAATTCCATGTATCGGTGGTATGAAAACGCGAAGGTATGCTATGCGCGCCTCCACGACGTTCCCGGTCCATGGTTTCCCACTGCGAGTGACGACGAGAGGTATCCCGATTTCAATGGCTGGCCGGAGTGGTTCTCGCGCGGGTGGACGCTACAAGAGCTCATAGCCCCAAGTAATGTCCAGTTCTTCAACAAAAATTGGAAAAGCATAGGTGACAAGATGACGCTCGCACCTACGTGCGTTGCTCAAATCATGTCATGGGCGGCCAATCGGAAGACGACGCGAGTCGAAGACAAAGCTTATTCGCTGATGAGTGTGCTGGACGTGAATATGCCGATGAGTTATGGGGAGGGGAAGAAAGCATTCCACTGTCTTCAGCTAGAGATCATCCGCACATCGAACCAGTCTACTTTATTAAGCTTGCACAGGACTTCGCTCATGAAGCTGTATTATGGCGAAACGTGAATCATACCAACTGCTTGCCATTTTATGGGATTTTAAAAGGAAAGGATGGTGATCTATACCTCATTTCTCCGTGGATGAAACATGGCAACCTCTCTTCTTACTTGTTAGAGAATCGCCATGTAGATCGTCTACCCCTGGTGAGTGCAACCAGCTCTCATCATGAGACCAACTTATATGGACCCGTCTAGGTTTATGACATAGCAAGCGGTCTGGAATACCTACACAAGATGCAACCTACTATTGTTCATGGCGATCTGAAATGCGTGAGTTCTGCGCCATTGCCATCGGCTTCGTTTACAACTATCTTATCCCGCTGAACTGGCAGTTGAACATCTTCGTCACAAATACCCATCGTGCATGTATCGCAGATTTTGGACTCTCCAATGTCCGCGATTTCAGCACCAAAGCAAATTCAAGTAGTATGAATATCGGTGGGACCCCGGGATTTATCGCTCCGGAAATGTATTTAGCTGTTATGCGGAATGAAATCCAGAGTCTCGATCTCCGCCGATGTGATATGTTTGCTTTCGGCATTGTTATCTACGAGGTATGACTGCTGCAGCAAAATTGTTTCAAGCTATTCTTACAACATCTAGATATACGCTGGAGAGGAATCCAAGTTAAATAAATGTAACTTTAGTGCTGGCAATCGCCCACCTCGGCTACCACAGCATCTTTGCAAGGAACGCGGACTGGACAACGATATTTGGCAATTAATAGAATGTCTCTGGCAACACAACCCCAATGCTCGCTTTGTCGCTGAGTCCGCTCGAGGTTTCATTGGCGACAAGTTACAGGCTAGGAGCGGAATGCGGAATCCAATGTTGGGTCAAGATCCGGAGTGGAACCTCGATTTTCTGAGATGCACGAGTGTTGCAACGAGCCCCTTTGAGCTGCGCGGGGTGGCCACGTCACATTTTGGTCATCGAACGTAATGTACCACTCGACCCAAATTGTGATGCCTTGATATTAACAACATCTTGAAATGAATCAAGTCAAAGCAAGGTAAAGAAAAGACGAAGAATTCCCTGTTCAATACATAACAGTCCCGATACAAGGTACGGGCCAAGGAGGAAGATATTGAGAAGAACCAATAAATCATAATATATCGTCATCGTCCACTTCATATACTGATCCCTTGTAAGACATAGCATCACGGTCGACGCTTGTTACTCTTGCAGACTCTAGCAACAGTCTGTATAAATGACCAATCACTAGTAAGATCATGCCCAAGGCCACATGTGAAAGTATGTTTTTGGCTTCCCTTCGGTCATGCTTTTGGTCGCATCTAAGCACAAACAAATTGCCGCAGGTCCGGCGTCAATGTACCTAGTATTAGAATGGTTGATGCCAGCCGAGGGGGTTTTAGGACTAGAGTGGATAGACGGGAAAACGGTACGGGCTTTACTCCCTGGAGGAGCAGAGGAAGAAAATCAAGCCGACCACGGCGGCAGCCCCGATCTGCCTGGAGACGCTACCTTGACAGAGTTCGGTGTCACACGAGTTCGTGCCTTGGGAGATTAACCTCAAACCTGCTCAGAGCCACTTGCCTCAGATACTCTTATATATGAGTATGATTGGCGTCGAGATAGCAAAGATGCATCTTGCAGATATCATTCATGGCGATCTTAAAACCTCGAATATGATGCTTCGCAGGGAAGCCAAAGATCTGGTATGGTACATTCTTTCTGGGGAATCCATCCAATCGCCGACAACCAACTCAGGTGCTCATTTATTTCGGGCTGGCTTTTCATTCCACTTTAGCGGAAGACAAGGCAGTTGATCTACATAGTATATGTCTTGGAACGCGCGTTTTCATCGACGCATCCGGATTCGGAACCCCTCTTCGGCTCTGTTTTGGTTTCCTATGAGAAACGCATGGGCAAACATTGGCTTCTGGTCAGTTCCATTTCCAAGCGGCTCGTGCCTTTCACTCATTGGCCAACCCCAGTCCGTCTGCGGGGCAGAAAACGCAGCATGATTGGCTAATTCTATGTCGTAAATTCTTCCCCAATCATCCGGAATTCTGGGGTCATTTGATGTGTATCCAGGGACATCGATGGCGGCTGTGGACACTTGTGATTCGTGGATAGCGTCGCCTTCTACTCTGCTGGTACGGGTGATTTCTCGACTTCCCTGGATTATTTCCTTTATAAAGTGAGTGAGCAGCTATGATCAAAACGGTTAGATTACATTGTGGCCTAAGACATTAGTGCAAGATAGGAGAGAATGGACAAATGAAGAGTCGTAGACTGTCACCATTGAAACTGTCCTCGTACGCTTGTAAGACATCGCATCGGGGGTTGATACCTGCATACTCCAGCAGCAGGTGACCCGATCAAATGATCAGGATTACACCACAACGCCGTATCGATGAGACTCTTCTTACCTTGTGTTGCATGTGCAATCACAGTGCGCTACCATGTCGTCCAGTCGTGTCGCGAGTGTACAATCGGCACAAGGTATCTTGATCAGTACATAATGACTACGAGAGTTGTACCTACACGGTCGACAAGAGAGTTACAAGGAGAAAGCAGGAGTGTCCCACTGGTTACTGAGTCTGAAATTCTCTTCTTTCCTCATGTATCGCTACTAGAATAAGGCCGTCGCGGAGTCGACGGCAAACACCCAGTTGTTTACTTTGTTCTACGGCCTCGAAAAAGAACATCATGTTGCTATGTAGAATCACAAGCGTTGGCACGGAGATCTAAATAACGGTAATCGCGGACTTTCAAAAAGGGTTTTCAGTTTCTTGTATGATTCGGAAGTGAAGTTAGTGAAGCCTTGTGCTCTGTAAGTTGTAGACAAGGAGCAGCGCCCACAGCCACACACATAATAGAGCTTGAAGAGACGGTCATCGTACGGCATGTTCATATTCTATTCGTCCTGTCTCCCCGGAGCAGCAATGAGTCACGAGGCTGTACATTCTTCGGTTAGGATGTCATCTCTTTTGTTTATGCGGCGGCCTTATTGTAACCCTAGACTAACAGCAATGCAACGTTTTCGGTAGGCCACTTTCAAGTTGATCTGATAAGGGTTCGCAATCCGCTATAAATTATCTACAGCAAGTGCCAGCCTAATCAACACACTTCCCACCTCCCACTTCATCATCTTGAACGCAATATGGCAACTATTAAATGTCACTATTGCAACTTACTACTACCACAAAATACATTGACTTCTCACATGAGAAGTAATCACGCACCCCCCTCAGCGACAGATCTGAGCAATCTTTACAAGAACCTAATTCCGAAGGTTCCATTGGCCATCTCCCCGGAAATGCCAAATCGTGTTTCAAATACTCCTCCCAGGACCGCTGCTCAGACTGCAGCATCTGTTCAAGGAGAAGAAAGCACACTGTATTCAGATTGGTCGAAAAGGAACGCAGCTCGGCAATCTGATTATGTTACTGTCGATGATGTGGTCTGTTCTCGGGTTATTCGCACAAATCAGCCCCAGAAAACCGTTGTGGCGCTGGAGAAGGCAGTCAGGTACGACGTGCAAGATATGGTTCGCGTTTTTGATGGGTTGTCCAACGGGGTTCGCGAGGCGTGTTACGAGTATATCCGTACTACCCATGTATTTCCGGTAAGCGTTTTAGGTTTGGTCGCAAACGCAAACCGAGGTTTCAACTGGTTATCCAGGCGTTGACGACCTTTGTTTTCCTTCATCTTAGCCTTTGTTCCCCCGATGATGACCGGTGAAGCCTTTGACATCTCTTGACAAATCTGTACTTCTAACACCGATCATGGCACAGCCTTTGGCATTTCAAGATGAACATGCGAAGATATCAAGTGAGAGGCGAAGAGTGGTGCATTCTGCATTACGCCAACATCCGGGACTTCCTTTATTGTCTTTATCTACGGGCGAGTATTATACTTCCGCCTCTGCACTAGTGGCTCAAGCGGTCTTCCAGTCACCTGTTGATCGCCACATTTGCAATCAGAGTCTGATATGCAACGGCAAATTGCATATTCTAGACATACAGCACCTTGGGGCTCAAGTGGCTTCGTACCTTATGGATCGGCATCGAGCGCAGTCGTTCCACGAGGCCATCGAAAAAAGCAAGGATAGCAAGGGCGTCAAGCAGTCCATGGTAGATTTGTTGCAGGCGGTACAACTTCAATTTAGCCATGCAATTATTATGCTCATCGACGTCACATACTAACAGCTACTTGATCTTCGCCCACATGAATTTGATGAATGGTATAGGCCCTGTTTTCTTGGCGCTGTAATCCACTTGACGCGGAAAGGCCTGGTTTACCCAGCATGCCTGGAAATTAATGGCATCGGTGACCGTGCCAGGACGAAAGTTGCAGGCGGTTTTGGGGTTATATATCAGGGCTCTTTGCTTGGCCGAACAGTTGCTTTAAAAAAGCTAAAAGACCGGGAGCAAGGCTACGATAAGCTGATAAAGGTGATTTCCACCGAGTTATAATCAGTTTACTTTATTAAGCTTGCACAGGACTTCGCTCATGAAGCTGTGTTATGGCGAAATGTGAATCATACCAATTGCCTGCCATTTTATGGGATTTTAAAAGGAAAGGATGGTGATCTGTGCCTCGTTTCTCCGTGGATGGAACGTGGCGACCTCGCTTCTTACTTGTTAGAGAATCACGGTGTAGATCGTCTACCCCTGGTGCGTGCAACCAGCTCGGCCCTCATCATGAGACCAACTTATATGGACTCATCTAGGTTTATGACATAGCAAGCGGTCTGGAATACCTACACAAGATGCAACCTACTATTGTTCACGGCGATCTGAAATGCGTGAGTCCTGCGTCGTTGCCATCAACTTCACTTATCTCACTGAACTGGCAGTTGAATATCTTCGTCACAAACACCCATCGTGCATGTATCGCAGATTTTGGACTCTCCAATGTCCGTGACTTCAGCATCAAAGCAAATTCAAGTATGACTGTCGGTGGGACCCAAGGATTTATCGCTCCGGAAATGTATTCAGCTGCTGCCCGGAATGAAATCCGGACTCTCGATCTTCGTCGATGTGATATGTTTGCTTTCGGCGTTGTTATCTACGAGGTATGACTGCAGTAGCCAAATCGTCTCAAGCTATTCTTACAACACCTAGATATACGGTGGAGAGAAGTCCAAGTTAAACGAGTGTAACATTAATGCTGGTAATCGCCCCCCTCGGCTACCACAGCATCTTTGCTTGGCATTCTATTACGTACGAGGCACGAATAGGAATAGAATATTGTCTTTGCTCGAGTGGCTGTGACGCCAGTTTCTCTTTTCTTTCCGCACCTGCACCAGCCAGCTCAGCCAGCGCATCAAGCAGCTCAACGCTTTCGTTTAGTTTTCCTCATCACCTCTTCTTCGTTTCGCACTTCTTTCTTTCATTCGATTCACTCTCATTCTAGTCACTTGCAACGATGGACCCAGCACAACAGCGTCCACCCGATTTCACCCAACCGGGTTTCGCCGGACTAGTCGAACTCACCATGGCCGAAGAATTTTTAAACAGAGAAGAAGCCTTAGAGCTCCTAAACCAACAATGGGCTGCAAGAGGCGCAGCTGGCCTGCAACCGGATAGAGGAGGCGGCCAGAGACCTCCGGACAACAACCCTCCAGAGGACCATCAACCCAACGAGGGCAATAACGCACAACAGAACCAGCCAGCTGAGCCCAGGCCTCGCTCCCCAACTCCTGTCCCTGACGTGAACAAGGACCTCATCACCTTTGATGCGACCGCACGAGTCGCTTCGACGCTCGCCTCAAGACCAGCTGACTACGCCATAAAAAGGCTGAGCGACAAGAAACATGTCCCTTTGTGGTACTTCACACGAGAGGGACTACGAGAGGCAGCACAGTCTGTACGACGTGCAGACGAGAATGAAACTTTAGCCATCACTCAAGCAGCAGAAGGAAATATGACGGTGCGCGCAGCCAACTCCCTCACTGCGTCAAAGAATGCCAAACTAGACCACTGTCTAACCTATGCGGAGTACATGTTCGCTAAGAACCACTTCCTAACGGCTGTCGAAAACGCGAAATGGGGAAATGAAGCTCTAGACACGTTCAACTGGTTTTTTCACAACCTCGACAATCATCAACTACGAGAGGAAGGTGATCGCGGCGAACGAGCGCTGCTACATTATGCCTCGCGAGTCCGGCTAGACTGGCATGACAAGTTAGTGCTTGGGAAAGCTTACAACATCGGTATAATAAATGAAGAGTTGCTGGCCAAGGTTGCCCGTGAACTCGACGCCCGAGACGTTAAAAACGGACTAAACCAGGCACGTACAATCCTTTTACACCTTTATCAACATCACTAACTTAGCATTCGCGCTGTTTTACATTACTCCCCCCCAATGCACCCCACACCTGCTGCTGCTATAATGCTGGGACTGCCCCCCCCTTGCTGACTTCTCACCGAACTACACCGCTGCTGCCTGCTGCTGGGACTGGCACCCCCTTTTATTAAATTTTGCTGCTGCTGCCATAATGCTGGGACTGGCCCCCCCCCTTTTTTTCCCCCCCCTCTCTTTCGTCGCCCGTGTACGAACGGCTTGTCGCCACAACCCACAGTTAGAACAAGCCCACCATAATAGACATACACAACTGGAGCGGGGCCGCACTTACACGCGCACCTCATACCGGCCACCATCCCGCTCCTCGTCTCCACCTCCCCACCCAGCTCGAGGACCCCGCCACCGTTACCGCAGGTCTCGCTCACAACGACGACGCTCAAACTCCCGACGTCGAAGGAGATCAGCGTCCCCACGCCGCAGCCGAAGCAGTGATGGGAAACGGCGCCGTCATTTTCGATCCAAAGCACCACCAGTATGCCCAAAGTGTCTGGGCAGGCACGACGACCGCTCTGACCGCCCTGTCTGCAATGAAGCCCTTTTATGGGACAAATCAGAATCCACGCGCTGCACCAGAGACCAACATGGGCGGCTCCTCAACAAGAGCGGACAAACTCTTTGTTGGGACTTCCAGCGCCCACGCGGATGCCCGAGCAAAAACCATCTCCATGAATGTTCCGGGTGTGGTGACCCCAACCATGGTGCGCAGGGATGCCCCCGCAGCCAACCAGCTGTTTCAGCGTAGACGAACCGAGGCGGTCACGCCATACCGGGTCGATGGCTGGCAAAGCCTACTGTCTAAATATGGCCTAGATCATAAATACACGTCCATAGTTGACCAGCTGCGTCATGGTTTCAGCGTACGTGCCCCCATCATCGCACGCTCCTTTACCCCTCCCAACAACCCCTCCATTACATTACACCAAGACGCTTTTAATACCATCGTATACAAAGAGTTCGAGAAAGATCGCTACATAGGTCCTTTTACTCATAGCCAACTGGAACGAACCATTGGGTTCTTCCAATCCTCTCCCCTAACTATCATTCCTAAAGCAGGGAAGCCAGGTCGCTTCCGATTAATCCAGAACCTCTCATACCCGAATATACCTAATCATGGTGGCATACCATCTATCAATTCACAGGTGGATTCAGATCTTTTCCCCTGCACGTGGGGGACATTTGCCACCACTTGTACACTGATCCATTCCCTCCCCCCAGGCTGCCAAGGTGCAACTCGTGATGTAGCTGAGGCATACCGCACCATACCACTGCACCCCTCACAATGGCCAGCCTTAGTGGTCCAGATCGGAGAAAATCCCCCCACTTTCACAGTCGACACTGCCCTCTGCTTCGGGTATGGACCATCAGCAGGTACCTATGGAAGCCTAAGAGATGTCAGCTTAGACATCATGCACGCAGCAGGGATAGGACCAATCATTGCATGGGTCGACGACCATCTTTTCATTAGACTGCCACGCAACCGAATCGACGAGTACAACGTAACCCGCTCCCAACAGGCAACTGCCATCCAGGCTAATGGTGGCCCCCTACAAGATGGCGGACAGATTTGGTTTAAAGGGCAGTGTCTAGCAGATGGCACCCACGAGGAGTTCGCTGAAGACTGCCAGTTCCCTATCCAGGACATGGCAACTGCCTCAAGTTTTGCTTTTGCCACAGAGCATATCAATTTCATTTCGGATCAGCTTGGCATCCCGTGGGAACCAACCAAAGACACCCCCTTCACTTCGAAACCGACCTTCATGGGCTTCGAGTGGGATCTAGAAAATAAAACTGTTGCACTAACACATGGAAAGCGTGACAAATACTTGTCTGCAATAACGGAGTGGCGCAAATCAGCTAAACACACGTTAGAAGACACACAAAAGCTGCACGGACGCTTATCGCATGCATCCCTGACCATCCCTGAGGGTAGTGCTTACCTAACGTCACTCCAAACCATGCTAGGCATCTTCGGCAGCAATCCTTTCATGCCCCGCACCCCACCACGCGGTTTGACAGCTGACCTGCAGTGGTGGTATCACGCACTGTCCTCCAGCCCCCCACTTCCCATTCCCCACCATACCCATACCCTCGACCTTGACGCTTTCTCTGATGCCAGCTCCAGTTTCGGATTGGCTGTCACCATCGGGGACCGATGGCGTGCATGGAGGCTCCACAAAGAATGGAAAAGAGACGAGCGAGACATCGGGTGGGCCGAGAGTGTCGCCTTCGAAATGCTAGTCCGAATTTTATTAACCGTTGACTCCTCCAGCACACCGCTCACGGTTTATGGCGATAATCAAGGAGTCGTCGAAGCCTGGCGGAAGGGACGCAGTCACAATAAACCCACCAACAAATCATTTCGACGGATCCACGCAATCCTGGCATCCCCTCCCCGTAGGGTCTTCACAAAGTATATACCCAGTAGGAGAAACCCTGCAGACGGCCCATCATGGGGCAAGTATCCCCCCGCCGAACTTGCTCTCCCGCGTGTCCCAATCCCCAGTGACATCGCACACCTCATCTTCGACTTCGACGACCCGCGCTGTGGCCAACTCTGCATCTAATATCAATTTCCGCTCAATCCAACCTCTCCCCTCCATCCCTGCTTCGCAAAACATTCAGCCGTTTCCCTCTAGCGCTAACAATAGCCCTTCTCAGCCCTCTATTCCCCCTTATCCGGCCAACTTAACGCCACACCCATCAGAATTACGCCTGCATTGTCCTGCAAAGGACAGATTAGCCCAATGGGTCCCTCACCCAGACATTCTGCAGAAACTGGGCACACTGGCAGCTCCCGATCTGCAAGACCAGGTGAAATCGGTCGTAATCCAGGGTTGGTCGGAACAGACCAGAGCGTCTTATGGCGCGGGCCTTTTAGTTTACCATGTCTTTTGTGATAGCCGGAACATTTCCGAGCAGGAGCGCGCCCCAGCGTGCACCAATTTAATTTCGATGTTCATATCAATCCTTTCAGGTCTCTACTCGGGAAGAACAATCCACGGCTACATATACGGTGTCCGCGCATGGCATACAGTAAATGGCTTACCATGGGCATTGCATGAAGATCAGATCTCAACGATGCTGAAAGGCGCAACAAAGCTAGCTCCCCCTAACACGAAACAAGACCGGCGGCAACCCGTCACTGTAGAAATAATCGCGGCCATCGGAAGAACTCTCACGCTAAATGAACCATTCGATGCCGCCTTTTTCGCATGTCTGACCACTGTTTTTTATTCGGCCGCAAGAGTGGGCGAGTTTACACTCAGGCGGCTCAACGCTTTCAACCCTGCAGAGCACATCACGCCTGCCCACGTCCGAGACGACACAGACAGAAACGGGTTTCACACGACAGTCTTTTCACTCCCGCGGACCAAATCCAGTCAGAACGGAGAAGAAGTCAACTGGGCACGACAAAGCGGCCCCACCGACCCGCTAACCGCCTTTAAAAATCATCTCGAAGTGAACAGCCCCCCCATTGATGGTCCACTCTTTGCTTACAAGAAAGATCGCACCCACCACCCTCTAACTCGACAAACATTCATCTCACACCTGAAAAAGGCCGCCAAAATGGCAGGACATGACGACGTACAGGGTCATGGCATCAGGATAGGCGCCACATTGGAATACCTATTAAGAGGCATTCCCTTCGATGTCATGAAAGTTAAAGGCCGCTGGGCCAGTGACGCCTTCAGGCTGTACCTACGAAAACACAATCAGATTCTAGCACCATACATGCAGGCTATGCCGCCCGAAACGGCGCTAGAATTCACGAGAACTGCTATGCCTCCGGTTCGCTGAGTGAGTACCATCGCCCCTCCTAACCTAAGGGATCCGAGCGTGGCCTCGTCGCATCGGGCCTACCTTTCTGGGTAACGCAGCTCACGCTCGTCTCCTTTAGGTTTGTTCTGATCGCGACCGTAAGGCACTTCGCGCCTTCACCCACTCGCTCTCTGCTTAGTGCTACCACTATCCTTTCTTAGCCAGTCTCAGACTGAGGAGCAAAGATTGGCATTCTATTACGTACGAGGCACGAATAGGAATAGAATATTGTCTTTGCTCGAGTGGCTGTGACGCCAGTTTCTCTTTTCTTTCCGCACCTGCACCAGCCAGCTCAGCCAGCGCATCAAGCAGCTCAACGCTTTCGCCCACCCACCACACCCTGAGATTCCTGCGGGTATCCTCTCCAGATACACCTTGGAACTACCTCGCAGGAGTCTCGCGGCCGTCGTGGCCAGACAAGCCTCGAGTGAGATCATTGCTGGCGAGGTCTTCCCAACCCGCCCACGCAGCTCACGCTCGTCTCCTTTAGGTTTGTTCTGATCGCGACCGTAAGGCACTTCGCGCCTTCACCCACTCGCTCTCTGCTTAGTGCTACCACTATCCTTTCTTAGCCAGTCTCAGACTGAGGAGCAAAGACTCGAGGAGTTGTGACACGCTCCGGCACATTGGATGAGCTCCTCTGGGTTCAACAAAAGACTGAGTAGAAATACAGAACTAAACGATTCGGAATTTGGACAAACAACAACAGTTCAAACCATAAAGACCTCACATTGCAATCCATTGCTGATTGGAGGATCTCAGAGGTTTGGTTCGGCTGCCTCAGGGACCATGAGGTATAGTAGTCACTGACAGTCTGATTAGCAATGCATTAGACCTTTAATACTGATAAATTAGCTGTACTACCAAACTCGCCATGTTTCTTATTCTCCAGTCCGAGAGCATGGTGGGATTATCATGATGGAAGAATGAAATGCGCATCGGAGGAAGTTCATGTTCGATGTCACTAATTAGATCCAGGATGTCGTTGATCCTCTGAAAAGTGCTCGCAGGATCTCCACAGATGGCCGCATCTATTCGATGGGGTCTTTGCAACTGTGGTGATGTTGAACCCCTTCTCGAGCTCATCCGCCGGGATATAGAAAAGCTCAGGGTCGTAACAGATTTCGTCGTATTCATCCGGGATCTGGACGTTATGTTTCACAGTGTAGTCCCACCTTTTGACCGGTATCATGGGTGAAGAATCAGCTGGTGCGGTGCAGTCGAAAGCGCCGGAGCTTACCGCTTATCAAAGCCAAGTGGGGGAACGCGCATGTAACGCCGTTTGCATTCCACAATATGTAGCCTCATCCAGCGTCTTGCTAGCACGCTTGACTTTCGCTTCCCATTCCTGCTCTGCCTTATCGATCAACATGTGTTGCAACGAAGTTTATCGGCTCACACCTTATCGATAATCCTTGACTCCTTAGTACCACTATCGATCGTCCTAACTGTGTCGAGGGTAGAAGAGTGTCGCTGTGAGTGTTCATTCGGTTTCATCTGCAACCATTTATCTGCCGTCCTCACGTATGTAGAACCAGCCCAACTGTACCACCACAACTACACGTCTACGGTACCTTCCGATCGAGCAACCGTGTCCGATCTTTCGTTATCATCCGTTCGGTTAGAGGATGTACGAAAGCCGCCCAAAGTTGATGGTCCCGTCGAGACTAACGCGCACTTGTGCAGCATGCGCCTGATCAACGCAAAAGGCTTTCTTGAGAGGGAAAGTTTGTTTAGAGAGAGAAAGCAAGTGGATCGTCGCATCAAAGTCCTCGAATTCAGCGATGATGAAGCGACAGAGTATGCGATTCTATCCCATCGATGGACCGCGCAAGAGGTGGGCTATAACGAGATGGTCGAGCTCGCGAAGATGGACAGGGAGAAGAGAGACGAAATTCGCCAGCGTGATGGCTATCGAAAGATCCTCCACAGCTGCGAGCAGGCTCAGAAGGACGGTTATGAGTGGTTGTGGGTCGACACTTGCTGTATCGACAAGTGGAGCAGCGCAGAGCTATCCGAGGCCATCAATTCCATGTATCGGTGGTATGAAAACGCGAAGGTATGCTATGCGTACCTTCACGACGTCCCCAATCCACGATTTCCCCCTGCGAGTGACCATAAGGTATATCCCGATTTCAACGGCTGGCCGGAGTGGTTCTCGCGCGGGTGGACGCTGCAAGAGCTCATAGCCCCAAGCAATGTCCAGTTCTTCAACAAAAATTGGAAAAGAATAGGTGACAAGACCACGCTTGCACCTACCTTGGTAGGCATCACTGGAGTTCCGGAGCATGTGTTGATTCATGGACTTTGCGGAAACCGTCCGTGTGTTGCTCAAATCATGTCGTGGGCGGCCCGTCGGACGACGACGCGAGTCGAGGACAGAGCTTATTCTCTTATGGGTCTGCTGGACGTGAATATGCCGATGCTGTATGGAGAGGGGAAGAAGGCATTTCACCGTCTTCAGCTGGAGATCATCCGCGCATCGAACGACCAAAGCATCTTTGCATGGGATTGCAACGTGCGGACTGGCAGTATCCTCGCGGATGACCCGAGAGACTTCTGGTATTGTGGTGAAATGGAGCTGGTGGCCCACGACGATTTCATCCAATTTCTCAAACAGGACTCCGTCGCAGACGATATCGAGGATCGACTCGGCACATTCCCCATCACGAATCGCGGCATTCAGATTTGGATGCTCCTCCGTCCCTATCGCGGTTCTTGCTCACTCTTCGAAGCCTGGCTGCCATGTCGCAGTGATCCATGGGATCCACCAGTGACCATCCTTTTGGCTTTGTGGGAATCCAATTACTATAGATCATGTCCAGTGCCGTGCTCTGGACAACGTCCTCCAGAGGGACCTCCACAACTACGCCAAGTCTACCTCAAATATCAAGACCCGCCGCATCGCAACACCACGTTCGAAATCGACGATAGCGCGCTCACCGAGGATGGTTTCACTTGCGACGCGTACCCACAGAAATTCACAGCCAACACGCTCACGCTGACCAGCACCGATTCCCTTTGCATCAAAGTCTATTCCGATAGTCTATCTAACCATCGCTTTGCAGTGGGCCTTGGACAGTCTTTTGGCAAGGACTGGATACATGTCATTTCTGATGATTCTGACATGATTTCGTCACCTTCATTCCAGGACTATACTGTGCGTAAATACCGTGAAATGCTCGTCGGAATGCCAGAGCATGCACAGCACATGAATAAGGCTAGTTCTGGCGCTGAACGCTATGGTCGGATCTGCATTATGCAAACCCGTCTCCCTCGAACAACCGGGCTCCTTCAAATTTCGTCCGTCATGTGGAAGAGCTCAAGGATGTGTAGAGTTAAGTTTCAGGTATTTCACGATCCTGGTTTCGGTAATGTTCCAGGTAAATGGAAAGCCTTCGATGTTGATGTGGGTAGTTTTCTGCACGTCTCGTTGGCATCGATATCACTATTTATTTAGGGAACGGACAACCCCGGCTGTGACTGGCGGGGTCTCATGATACTCGATCAGCCGAGGAGGTACGATAGCTACAAAATAGATGGAGTGCCCAGTAATTTCTCAGCCGCACCCGATGGCATCAAAGTGAGCACACATGCCTTTCATACAGTGTTTAAGCCTGACGAGAACAGCTGGGGGACTATGGCCACTTTATGGACTCCAAGGAATTCTGCTGCGAAGGAAACCTCTTTGCTGACCTCGAGTCGCTCTCTTTGAAGGCGGACATCACCCCAAAGCAGTACAAACCATCTTCAATGGATGGTGTGGTTGCGTGGAATCTGACAGATGGCCGCCATCTCTGTTTATACAATCCACTGATACTGTCACTTCCAAGTAACGACGACCTCGAGTCATTATTGACTTCGCTCTCTACTCGGCTCACCAACAGATACCTCGTCACTAGGGTCATACAAGGTTCCGATAACCCTGACTCGAGCATCAAAACATATTTGTGTGACATTGCAAAGCCATTTGTTTGGTATCGAAATGAAAGCGCCGGTTCTGAGGAGGGGTCGGGCAACGAGGGTTAATGATGTGGATGAGATAGACATGTGAAGATCCTTTTTTTTCTTCGGTTCTCTTGCTAATGGGTTGGTCAGTCTTTCGATACTTACGCCAGTGTATCATATCTATTGAATCCCTACTCTAAGCCTGTAATCATCGTACATGCCGTCCATTTCGTTTTGAGTGCAGCCTATTCAGCGCAATGTCGTGAGTGGCTTGGCGTTCTCGTCCTTCCTCGCGCGTCTTATCACAGAAACTCGCGCATGTCTCTCTCAACTAGACAGGGTCTATCCCGCGCTCTCCCTCATCGGTCTTACAAAGTAGTCCGCGCCATGACCTATGCCTTCGGAGATACCTTCGTCTACGCGGATGCCCAGAATGTGGCACCTTTGGTACCAAGGTTCGCTCCATAGTGCATTGGTGTCATCCGCTCTGTCCGAAAGAGAGCAACCTCATGATCCTCGCATATCGAGAACCTCAATTTGCAGAATGACATCAAGGTTGCAGCAGAAAAGTACAAGGCAGCACAGGAAGATGCGAAGAAACACATGCACGACTCGTGCACCAGTACAAGGATAATTTGCACTGATAGCTTCCAGCTCCCATGCTCTGGCGCGTTTTGGTGACCATTGTTGACTCCCTCGCTTCTTTATATACCCTATCACCTCCCGCTTCACCGATTCTGCGCATCCGCCTGGGATGTCCCAAAGCAGTCCACAGTCCGCCCTATCATCGGCTAGGAATAAGAAGCTTGCGCACGCTGGAATGGTTGTGAAAGGTGTGGAGTCAATAGGGCACACGGCACGACTCGGCCGCACGGCTAGTCTCAGACATCCGGGGAAGGCGAGGGAACATCTGCTGAGACCTTCGATCCAGGGGCGTGGGGCATTGCAACTCTTGTAGAGGGATCCGTAAATGGTGTAACAAACGAGTGATGGTGGATGATTGTCCCCACTTCCCAGTACTCCGAAGAATGTGTTATTGGCCGTATTCCTGGAATCCTTTATTGTGCTCCTGGATGCTTCTAATGTACAATGTGGCATGGCATCGACATAATCATAACTCATGCAGACATATGTAGCCGTATACGGTAATGGAAGCCAGTGGTGAGAACCTATCGAGTCAGAGTCGTTCAAACAGTTGATGACATCTGTCGTTCGCTAACCAGGACTTGAGCATGGTCCTGATGATATAGATAGATTACGCACCTGCTTGCGCTGCCCAGGAGTTCTTGAAAGCGATGTCTCAGCTCCTCTAACTTTTTGTCCAGGCCATTTTGATTGTCAGCGACAGCATATCCATAATCTGTCCGAAAAGCTCGGCAATCTCTAAGGAAGTGATCGAGGTCCTTAACACGGCTAATGGAAAGCTCAGGCTCGTTCGAACCTCTGGAACGAGCTAGGTAGGAGGCGACCAGTGTAGATACCGCGCCTGCACGGAAAAATGAGCCAGTTGGGAGGCACCATAATCGTACTGACCTAATATCGACGTTATCACGTAGGTCTAAGGAGAAATGTCGCTGACTGGAGACATCGAGTGATGTACTCTGTTGCTTACCTGTTTACCCACGGTCACAGCAGACAATCCCGTTAATAATGCACCAAGCATGACTTGTAGCCCGGTAGCAACATTCAATATGAAGTTGGTTCGTTTAGCTAATAAAAGGGCACATATAGCGTTTCAGACGGCGTACCGATTGGCTGAGAGTGAACACCCTCACCTTTCTTGGCAGAGAAATCCCTCTCCTTCTCAGCATCAACGATGGTATCTTGCATGCGCTCCCCGACTGTGAGAGCCCCCTGGGAAACAGATATGTCCTCGTTGTTAGGTAGATAAAAAGCATGCTCACATTTCGTCCTTGTATAACGGGTACAAGCGCGTCTATCCCCGGGGCGATATCCCGACTCATTCGTCTGAACGCGGTACGGTGAGATGGGGTATATAAATTGCTTTCCCAGCCGCTCCGACTTGTAGACGAGAGGTTTCTTCGGGGCGATCTGCATCCCGATTCTCTCGTGTAACTCTCTTGCTGTTGCCCCCATGAATCGGAAGGGCTTTTTTCCGACTCAGCAGGAAGTATCAATGCTTTGGGGGGGACGGGCGGTGCGTTCGGTAGATTCTTGGCTCCCTGTGAGTTGTCTGCTGGCCCGTTGGCATGATATCCGCTGGCATTATTGAGGGTTCTTGTGGCGATCGGGGATCCGTGAGACTGGATTCGACGTTCTGCTTGAGCCTCAGCATTGTCCAGGGTTACGGAGGAGGCACGGGGTGTACGGTCGCTGTCCATGGTCGTGATCAGAACTACTGCCCGAGGGCTCCTTATCGAAGCGCGGAACGGAGCAGGTAGTTAGATATCAGCATGGAATGGACAGTGGGGCAGAGTGCTCCAGGATGCATGGAATAATGCTGTTAGCGCTGCGATAGCCACGAGTCAAGTTGCGTGGCTGACGCGCATGCAGGATGTCAACTTGAATAGGCGAAGCACGTACATAAACGCCTGTTGCACGCATAGCCAACTGCCATGTAGGTATGATAAAAACGACGTGTGGAATCACAAAATGGTCACCCACCGAACAACGACATAATTGATTCTTTGGCCCAAGTTCAATGAAATGAACTGATATTACCGTAGTTCGGGGCGAGGTGTTCGGGCACGTGACTCTGTTGAAGCCATCTGACAACCTCATTGTGGGGAAATTGGTCGCCGACCTTGACCTCCTATATACAGCAGCACATATCCAATGTCTGGGTATCCCGAACGCGGCGCCGGGATTGGGAAGAACTTTGTATGGGGACTTACATATGTACAATCATTTATAAACTGTTTCATAGAATATTAGCTTGTCAACATTCAGAGATTTTGCTGACTAATCAGCACTCTTTTTTCGGAGGCGTTGCTCAAGTGCCTCCTACGTAGATTATCCCAGTGTCGAAACAAAACGGAAGCCAGTCACACACACAGATAGCACGATCTCTCCTTCGGGGAACTGGACGATTTGCAAAGGTCCTCAAGTATACCTTATCTAATCGCTACCAATAGGGCTGCCGATAATGTACACCTGGTTTCGTAAGTGACTACTAAGTGTATATCCGTTCACATACCTATAAATAACGTTTTTCGGTACAACAAGGCTGAGTCCACTTCCATGAGGTTTTCTTTGGTGGGTAGTGCGCTCGCACTCGTGTCGCTAGCCAAGCCCGCATTTACTGGTGCGACTTATTCACTCAGCGACGAGATCATCGGCAAAGGATTCTACGACAAGTTCAACTTTGAGGCTATACCCGATCCATCTCATGGCAGAGTGTACGTGTCGTAGCTTTGCGTGGCACGCGTATCGCATTCGAGTTGATGCATATATGACACAGAAACTATGTCGACCGCGAAACTGCTCAGAAGCTGAAGCTAACAGTCGCCACTTCAGATAGTTTTATCCTACGCGCAGACGATACCACCGAGCTCTCTCCGACTGGTCCAGGTCGAAACTCGGTTAGGATTCGCTCCAATAAAGCGTACACTACTCATGTTGCGGTGTATGTGTCCATGAACTGGTTATCCAGCAACTGCTATTAACATTCTTCTTTCAGATTCAAGATCAGTCACATGCCGGAAGGTTGCGGGTGAGTTGGACATCCTGAATGTATCCTACTTCCGCTCATGTAGCCAAATATCTTCAAGCACGTGGCCTGTAAGTACTTGACCCATCTGTTCTTGTTTCTAATGTTAATTTCCTTTTCTAAGGCTGTTTGGGAGACTATGGAGGCTGGGTGGCCAAAAAATGTATGCTTAAAGTTGTTTTATTTTACTTCTCTTACGAAAACTATCTAGGGCGAAATTGACATCCTTGAAGGCGTAAATAACATGGGACCAAACCAAGCGCATCTTCACACCAGTCCCAGTAAGTCGGCCTTTTCAATTGATTATGTATAGCTTACACCAGATGCATCACAGATTGCTCGATTCCCACAGACGTGGATGATTACCAACTTGGGTAAGGCGAATTCAGAATTATCCGGTTTGCACTGTTAAAACAGATAATGTAGCGAGGTGATGACTACAAACTGTGATGTGACTGGTATGATACTTACTTCGTTTGTTGGTTCTTAGCTCACGCTTCGCAGCTAATTTCAACTCCGGATGTGGTTCCTCTTTCGATTATGCTTCTACTAGCTTCGGTCCAAATTTCAATCAAGCTGGTGGTGGATGGTGAGTTGTAACAAGTGCATAATTACGGTAACTGATACAATTTCAGGTTTGCTGTCGAGCGAACTAACCAGCATATTAGCGTGTGGTACTGGGCCACCTGGGACCTCTTTGACACTCCTATCGACGTACAATGGGGGTCTCCTGTTGTCGACACCAGTCTCTGGGTAAGCACAGTAAGTTGAGTTAGTTCGAGGTATTGAATAATTCGGTCAGGGTACACCTTCTGCGTATTTCCCCAACACGGACTGTGACATTGCTAGCCACTTTGGCCCTAACAATATCATCATCAACTTGACGTTCTGTGAGTGACTTCACGTCTACATATTTGGATTTTTCTTACGTCTCCAGGTGGTGACTGGGCTGGTAATTCAGATATTTACAAAGGGTCATCTTGCCCCTCAACCTGTGTTGGTGAGTAATTTTTCCTGTCATCAAAGTGGTGAAAGGGTACTCATATGCTGTTATGCAGACTTCGTTAACAGTGTGTTTATCTAGTCATATCCTTTTCCCTTTTGCTGAACCTTTAATGCCTGACATAGACAACCCCGAGGCGTTTTCCGGGGCGTTTTTCAAGTTTGATTCCATCCGAATCTACGAGTAGGTGATGCAGCACCGTCCCGAACCAAGCGAAGCACTTGGTTCTTTAGATCATCCTCCACAGTATCTATGTGGAAGTGGGAATACCCTGGTAACATTGAGTACCTGATAGCACCTAATACCATCTTCCATTCTTTTGTCCCATAAAATACATGGTTAATGTGAGTGGCACAGGGGTTTGGATGAAGATACTGGGGACATATGAACCTATGATCATGACATGAGGTACTTCTGATGAAGCATGCATGTGTACTATTGCTTACCACATAGCTGTAGACTAAAGACATGATCTCAGTGTTGTTGAACAATGACTTATAACATTAGTGGTACCTAAAGACACAATCTGGTACCAATACAATCAGTGTAAGGTAAAGGAATGGTGTACTGGAAGACAACATACCTCAGTGTTGTTGAACAACAACTGAGGTACAAACAAACACAAACTACACATTAAATACAGACTGTAAAGTAGTGTGCCTGTTGAACCCAACATGCCCCCTCAATGGGACACGAGTGACAAACCAGAGATGTGATGAGAAAAAACTGGTCATGGCAAGACCTTAGTAAGAATGTCTGCTGTGTTCTTGGAGGATGCCAACCACTCTGTGGAAAAAGTGCCCAATTCGATGTGACTGTGACAGAAATGAAACTGAATGTCTATGTGTTTGGTGCGATGATTGTTTGATGCCTCTTTGGAAAGTGTGATAGCGCCAGCATTGTCAACATAGAGGCGAATAGGCAGCAAGAAAGGAATGCTGAGTGATTGGAAAAAGGTATGCAACCACAGCCCTTCTTGAAAGGCTGTGTCAGAATCGGTTCTTCCGATGAACTCCAATGTCAGTGGAGATAAGTCTGAAGGGATGTCATCGACAGGCGGAGGTGATGTGGAGGTGTTGAGGACTTGGCTTCAGCGTATGTGCTGCGCCCTTGCGATACCTGCGTCCTTGTATTTCGGAGGACAAAGGAACAAATAGACGGAGGTCCGACGAAGGTCAGAGTTGCCAGAAGGCAGAGGAGACAGAGGTGAGTTCGCGGGAAGTATTCAAGATGATATTCAAACTGAGGGACAATCCCCTCAGCGTTCGGAGTACTTATACTTTACATTGGATATGTACAGTAACCGAGAAGCGGAGAGAGACATAGCGGAGACGTAGCTAAGAGTCTGTGGATGACAAACAGATTGTTGAAAGACCTACTTCGTCACTACCATTATCTAGGCTTTACTGTTAGTTTCCTTATTTGTGCGACGAGTATCCTTATGTAAGCACGGAGGATTTTTCATCCGCTCGAGGACTCTTTTCACCTCAGTGTTCCACACCAGACACTGAGGTAAGACATCTAGTCACACTTTCATTTACTTAGTACTAACTTACTTAGTTTGCCTCTGAGCTAGGTTAGTTATATCAAGTGTTCCACACCAGACACTGAGTTTGCCTCTGAGCTAGTTCCCTGTGCACAAGCCATCTGACAATACGGATGAGTAACATACATGGAATGGAGATCAGTGATAAGCGTAACGGATCAAAAGGTTAACGGGACACAACTATGAGTAATCAGATCTAATCTAAAACGGGAACAAGGGAAGCAGGAATGGAAGCGGAACGGAAGCATACAATAACTGGAGGTGTAAGTGCAGAACTGTTTACTAAAAGGAGACGGAGCGTCAATTGTCGGAGCAGAGACGGATTGTTGAAGCAGTTCCTCTACGTACATAGGTATTGCTTTAACAGGTTATGAGCCCTGTGAGCGCACTGTGTGCAGCAATGCACCAGACAGCGCTCCAGCTCCCTGAGTGTCGCTTTAACTAGCTTGACGCTGTGGACCACAGTGAGCTCCTAGCTGAGCCCCTGCACAGCCACAAGGCGAAGTCGGTCGACGACTTGCGCCAGACAGTGAGCTCCTAGTTGAGCACCTGTACTGCCACAGGCGAAGTTCGTCGATGACTTGCGCCAACCATGGCGAACATCGTCGACGACTTGCGCTGGCATACCCTAGTCATGAGTTAGCTGTTGACAGAAGTGCTTTCACTAGCACTCAGGTGTTTCTTCTCTTCTTGCTTGTCCGTTGTCGCATTCACTTGCTGACTCCGTTGACTCCCAACAGAACATCACCATGTCCAGCGCTCTTGACAAGATGGTTCCCGTGTTCACTGGCTCCAACTGGCAGCAGTGGCACACCTCTATGCAGGCCTACCTTCGGGCACAAGGCCAATGGTACGTTTACTCGACGACGCAACCCGTTGCCGGTCATGATGACCGTAAGGAATGGGACGACAACACCGAGAGAGCGCTCGGTAATATCACCTTGCGCCTCGCCCCCTCTATCCAGGTCGCTGTCTCCAACCTCGACAACGTTAAGGACGTCTGGGACCACCTCAAGAAGAACTTCGGTGCCCCCAGTATCGGCTCTGCCTACGCTGAGCTTAGCAAGCTCCTGGCGACTACCATCCCCGCTGGCTCCCATCCTGCTCCGGCCATCACCAAAGTGCTTAGCCACTTCGCCTACCTCAAAGATGCCGGCTTCGAGTTCCCTGCCCCCGTGCAGGCAATGATCATTCTATGCAAGCTCCCTCCCACTATGGAGGTCGTAGCTCAGATACTCAGCCAAACGTCGCCGGATGAGATCAAGAACCTGAAGCCCGACGGGATCGTAAAGGCCGCCACGCTCTCCTTCGAGCAGAAAGGCGCCTCTTTGCGTGCCGGTGGTAAGGGCCCCCAGGCCAACAAGCTTAGCGCTGTGAAGCGCAAGCCGGCTGACCCAAAGTTCGCCCAGCAGCAGCAGCAGCCCCAGAGGCAGCAGCAGCAGCAAGGCGGGTCCAACGGCGGTACGAGCGGAAACGCTCCTGCCCAAGGACAGGGAGGCCGCACTCGACGTGGCGGCAAGAAGGCTCGCGCTTGCCGCGAGAACGCCCAACAGGCCGCCTTCGCCACTTACGTCCACTATGATGGACCAGAGCCCACCGTCGACCCTCGCGCCTTGGCCCACACTCCCGGTGCTGCCCACTACGGCCCCCCCGCATTCAAAAACACTATCAAGGCCTTCGACCTGGCACACCGTCTGGGGGTAGAGCCCTCCTGCCAAACCATCCGCACCCTCGACCAAGTTGTGTCGATGGCAAGTGCGAACCTGGACCAGCCCGAGGCCGGTCCCTCCTCGTTGAAGCGCCCTCGTCTCGAGGAGCGCATCACAATGTATGAGGAGGATGCCATCTCCCTTGGGGATGATGAACCTTTCGCCCACGAGCCCTTCGCTGATGACGAGTTCGATAAGATCGACGCGATGGTCCTCGACCGCTACAACGCGACGTCGATGGCAATGGGCGCGGAGGCCAGCCTTTTCAGGCAAGTACCTTCTGCACACGTGCTGACCGACACTGACACACTCCCTTTACATGTGCGCTTCATGCCGTCACTGTATATAGCGAGTAGTACCTACAATATGTCGTGTCGTGTCCCCTCGAGCAATGCATATATCTGTTCCTGTTCGAATGATGCACACTGTGCTGGCTGTAAGGGAAAAATGGTTGATGACAGCGAACTATCTGGTGCCTTCTGGCTCCTAGACTCAGGCACATCATGCCACTTCACTGGTGACATAGGCGATTTCGCCTCCTATAACGCGCTAAAGCGAGCGCACTACACCAAAACTGCAAATGGTGTAGCACTAATTGCTGGCATTGGCATGGTATTACTCCGGTGCCTAGACCACAACTCTGGGGATGAGAAAGTTATTACACTCACCCAAGTGCTCCATATGCCAGGTGCTACTGCACGCCTTATTTCTATGGGCGAAATGCTCCAGCGTAACTATAAAGTCACTGGCGATAAGAGAGGCATTAGCCTCATTCATAAAGCTGAATGCCTATGGTTTGGGCCAGACCCAGAAGACGATTGCAACATCATTTTTGGGATTAGATCTATCCCAATAATTAGATCTAACTACATCGCCTCCGTGAGCAAAGTCGATTACAACATTATGCACCGGAGATTCGGGCACCCCTCGAAGGAAGTACTCCGACGCGCGCAAAAACATACGCAGCGTTTCCTGGAGATCCACTTTCCAACTGAGGACTGTGTTTGCCCTGGATGTGCTCTTGGCAAGATGCCCAATCGAGCTTTCCCAGAGAATGAAAGACGTGCTTCTAAGCCCTTCGAGCTAGTGCACTCTGATCTCAAATCCTTCCCGGTTACGTCATACCGGAAGTTTAAATATGTTATCACCTTCTACGATGACTATACTTCTCACGCCTGGACTATGCCTCTTCACTCCAAAGCTGCAGTGATTATGGCTGCCAAAGATTTCCTCGAAATGGTGCGCGTCCAACATAATATGCACGTCGTTGGATGGATGTCCGATGCT
Source organism: Scleroderma bovista (assembly GCA_037178675.1). Taxonomy (NCBI): domain Eukaryota; kingdom Fungi; phylum Basidiomycota; class Agaricomycetes; order Boletales; family Sclerodermataceae; genus Scleroderma; species Scleroderma bovista. Next base: position 10,024 of record JAYMGJ010000178.1, on the reverse strand, counting down.
GGCGGAGAGTATAAATCCGATCTGTTTGATCGAGCACTCCTTGAGAAAGGAATTAAAATATATCAAAGTGCTCCTAGAACCCCCATGCAGAATGGCCACGCCGAGCGTCTAGGGCACACTCTCATGGATAAAGCCGAGTCTATGCGGCATCAAGCCTGCATTCCTGACTCCTGGTGGGAATTTGCTTTCGCTCACGCAACTCACCTTTACAACCGTACTCCAGTAGCTCACCTGCGATGGCGCACCCCCCATGAAATGCTTAAGGGGGAGATGCCTAACATCGACCACCTCCATGTATTTGGCTGTGGAGCCTTTGTCTACCTCCCAGCCTCGGCTAGAGCGAATAAGATGGCTCCCAAGTCGGAGCTTATGACCTATGTCAGTGTTGCCCCTGGCAATGAGCACAATTTTTTGTTTATGTGCTCCACCAATGCAGTGTTCACCGCTGCTCACGCCGTCTTTGACGAGTGTCATTTCCCTCGCTGCCCAAAAAACAGGCACGAACCTCTCGAGAACCCTTTCAGAAGGGCAAATCCGAAACCAGCCACTGATCAACCAGGGAATCCCCCTGATGATATCGACAGTGATGACAATGTGGAACACGACCATGGCTACCCACATCTCCAAGCGCAGGATGACGATCCAAAGCGCGAGGACCCTGAGGCTCCTGAGGAAGAGCCTAATCAAATAAATCCTCCCCGTACGCCATCTCCAGTGCCTCCACCGGCACCGAGAACGCCTTCACCGGCGAGAAATCCGCCACCTCCGGCACCGCAGCGCCCTGGCCGAGCTGAACGCTGCCAGAATGTGCCGCGACCCCCTGCAGTGAATATTCCTGCCCGCCCCCAACGTGAACGTAGAGCGCCATTGCGCCCCGGCAACGTGTATGGTGAGTGGCGACATCCCGTTGAGCAACTCCGGGATATCGAAAGTGCCTCTCGATGGCGAGAAACAGTGGGTGAGGTCCCTAGACCCCCACAACCGGACACACCAGACCATGTTCCTGGTGGTTTCCCCGACACCTCTGCAACGCCCAGTGAGGAAGATGTGCAAAAGATGTGCGAGGAAGGGGGAGCAAATCTAGTCTGTTATCTGATGGGCAAAGCCCTCGAAACCCGCGAGCCTCAATATGAGAGCGTCCGCAACTGGTCCTACAAGGACATCACTCGCTTACCCCAAGCTGAGCAGAAACTCTGGCGACTTGCTTGCCAAGAAGAGCTCGACGTGCTGTGAAAGCGCAAAGTCTTTGAGCTAGTTGACCGTCCCCGAGACCGGAAGGTCATTAAGAACCAATGGGTCTTCAACGTCAAGTCGGATGGCCACAAGAAAGCCCACTTAGTAGCGAAAGGCTTCTCCCAGGTCGAGGGATTAGATTTCGACCAGGTCTTCTCACCAGTTGTGCGCTTTGAAACAGTGCGCCTCATGCTTGCGCTTGCCGCACTTGAGAATTGGTATATCACTGGACTCGACGTTCGGAGCGCCTACTTGTATGGCAAGCTCGACGAAGAGATCTACATGGAACAACCCGAAGGGTTTGCAGTTCCCGGGCAAGAGCGCAAAGTGCTCTGCCTCTGGCGTGCCCTCTATGGCCTCAAACAGGCTGGCCTAGCTTGGTGGCGCACACTCGATGAGTCTCTCAAAGAGCTCGGGTTTGAGCGCCTTAAGTCTGAAGCAGGCATCTTCTTCTACAAGAAGAAAGGCACCAACATCGTCATTGGTATTATCTACGTTGACGACACTTTATTCTGCGGTCCTAACAAGGCTGTTGTTGATGCCATCAAAGCGCAGTTCATGCGCAAATGGGAGTGCAGAGACCTTGGAGAACCTAAGGAGTTCCTCCGAATGCGAATCACTCGCAAGGGTCGTGCTATCCACTTGGACCAATGCGCGTACCTCCAAAAGGTCATCGAGCGCTGCGGCATGCTCAATGCAAAGACCGCAAGCACCCCACTGCCGGCTGGCTACTATGCCGCCAAGAATACAGAGCCTGTTGATGCGGAACTCCGCTCCCGTTTCCAGACGGTTATTGGGTCCCTTCTGTACCTTATGTTAGGCACTAGGCCCGACATTGCTTTTGCAGTCACCCATCTCTCGCGCCATGCTGCGAACCCATCCCAGGACCACCTATCCAAAGCGCTTTATATTTGTCGCTACTTGATTGGTACACCTAACTACTCCCTAGTGTACAATGGTGGATCCGGTGCTGGCCTGATTGCATGCACGGACTCAGATTGGGGATCAGACCCTATCTCTCACCTCTCGCAGACAGGTTTTTACCTGAAACTTGCAGATGGCTTGATCAGTTGGACTTCTCGTGCGCAGAAGACTATTGCATACTCGTCCACTGAGGCTGAATACATGGCTTTGAGCGATTGCGCTCGCCAAGTCACCTGGATTCAGAGTTTACTTGGTGAGCTCGGCTATAAGCTGAAAGCTATCCCGATTTGCGGTGATAATCAGGGGTCCATATTCATGGCATCCAACCCTGTAACAGAGCCTCGCTCCAAGCACATCGACATCCGCTACCACAGAATCCGCGAGTCAGTCGCGAAAGGTAACGTGGAACTATTCTTCATTGATGGTGCTGAGAATCCCGCCGATCTGCTCACCAAGAACTTGCCCCGCGAGAAATTCGCGAAGTTCAGAGCTCAACTAGGCTTACAGTTTCCCTCTGGCAGCATCTAGCGCCTTATTCGCTGAAGTGCTCTACATGCAGCACAGTGAGGGGGAGTGTTGAAGTCGCACGTGCACCCGGCGTAAACCGTCGGGTGCACGTGCGATTTCAACACGGATTCGTAGCGTCAGAGGTGTCCGATGGCGATCGGACTTGAGTTTACAACAGACTAGAGGCCTCACAGGGTCTGGTGGTGTTATGTGGTCGTGACAGGCTGCTGCGATAACCATGTACTCCACCTCTGTGCTGGAAAGGGCTTGGGTGGACTGTTTCTGCAATACGTGACACACCATGCCCCCATGATAGAACCAACAATATCCAGTGATTGAAACACAATCTTCAGGGCAAGTGGCCCAGTCGGCATTGCTAAAACCATGCAGATCTCCAGTGCGAGTAGCACCCCCATAATGTAAGTGGTAATTGACAGTGCTGGCCAGGTAATGCAGAATGTGCTGACATCACAGCTGTTGAAGAACTGACTGCTAATTGTTGAAGCAATACCTATGTACGTAGAGGAACTGCTACTCTAACTCACCTGTTGGGTGGAGTGCACAACCTGAGATGGTAGCAGTAGCTGGTCAAGAGCTGTTATATTATATAAGCGATGTCCGCTGTTTATATACAACAAATAGTGTGACGCGTGACTGTGACGTGTGACGTGTGACATGTAACATCTACTCTAAAGAGGACTATTACTAAGTCTACACTAATATGGGTCGCAGTCTTGTGCGCACTTCGTCGACGGTTTACGCCAGGTGCACGTGCGACTTCAACACTCCCCCTCGCTGTGCTGCACGTAGAGCACTTCAGCGAATAAGGTGCTAGATGCTGCCAGAGGGAAACTGTAAGCCTAGTTGAGCTCTGAACTTCGCGAATTTCTCGCGGGGCAAGTTCTTGGTGAGCAGATCGGCGGGATTCTCAGCACCATCAATGAAGAATAGTTCCACGTTACCTTTCGCGACTGACTCGCGGATTCCGTGGTAGCGGATGTCGATGTGCTTGGAGCGAGGCTCTGTTACAGGGTTGGATGCCATGAATATGGACCCCTGATTATCACCGCAAATCGGGATAGCTTTCAGCTTATAGCCGAGCTCACCGAGTAAACTCTGAATCCAGGTGACTTGGCGAGCGCAATCGCTCAAAGCCATGTATTCAGCCTCAGTGGACGAGTACACAATAGTCTTCTGCGCACGAGAAGTCCAACTGATCAAGCCATCTGCAAGTTTCAGGTAAAAACCTGTCTGCGAGAGGTGAGAGATAGGGTCTGATCCCCAATCTGAGTCCGTGCATGCAATCAGGCCAGCACCGGATCCACCATTGTACACTAGGGAGTAGTTAGGTGTACCAATCAAGTAGCGACAAATATAAAGCGCTTTGGATAGGTGGTCCTGGGATGGATTCGCGGCATGGCGCGAGAGATGGGTGACTGCAAAGGCAATGTCGGGCCTAGTGCCTAACATAAGGTACAGAAGGGACCCAATAACCGTCTGGAAACGGGAGCGGAGTTCCGCATCAACAGGCTCTGTATTTTTGGCGGCATAGTAGCCAGCCGGCAGTGGGGTGCTTGCGGACTTTGCATTGAGCATGCTGCAGCGTTCAATGACCTTTTGGAGGTACGCGCATTGGTCCAGGTGGATAGCGCGACCTTTGCGAGTGATTCGCATTCGGAGGAACTCCTTAGGTTCTCCAAGGTCTCTGCACTCCCATTTGTGCATGAACTGTGCTTTGATGGCATCAACAACAGCCTTGTTAGGGCCGCAGAATAAAGCGTCGTCAACGTAGATAATACCAATGACGATGTTGGTGCCTTTCTTCTTGTAGAAGAAGATGCCTGCTTCAGACTTAAGGTGCTCAAACCCGAGCTCCTTGAGAGACTCATCGAGTGTGCGCCACCAAGCTAGGCCGGCCTGTTTGAGGCCATAGAGGGCACGCCAGAGGCGGAGCACTTTGCGCTCTTGCCTGGGAACTGCAAACCCTTTGGGTTGTTCCATATAGATCTCTTCGTCGAGCTTGCCATACAAGTAGGCGCTCCGAACGTCGAGTCCAGTGATATACCAGTTTTCAAGTGCAGCAAGTGCAAGCATGAGGCGCACTGTTTCAAAGCGCACAACTGGTGAGAAGACCTGGTCGAAATCTAATCCCTCGACCTGGGAGAAGCCTTTCACTACTAAGCGGGCTTTCTTGCGGCCATCCGACTTGACGTCGAAGACCCATTGGTTCTTAATGACCTTCCGGTCTCGGGGACGGTCAACTAGCTCAAAGACTTTGCGCTTTCGCAGCACGTCGAGCTCTTCTTGGCAAGCAAGTCGCCAGAGTTTCTGCTCAGCTTGGGGTAAGCGAGCGATGTCCTTGTAGGACCAGTTGCGGACACTCTCGTATTGAGGGTCGCGGGTTTCGAGGGCTTTGCCCATCAGATAACGGACTAGGTTTGCTCCCCCTTCCTCGCACATCTTTTGCACATCTTCCTCACTGGGCGTTGCAGAGGTGTCGGGGAAACCACCAGGAACATGGTCTGGTGTGTCCGGTTGTGGGGGTCTAGGGACCTCACCCACAGTTTCTCGCCATCGAGAGGCACTTTCGATATCCCGGAGTTGCTCAACGGGGTGTCGCCGCTCACCATACACGTTACCGGGGCGCAATGGCGCTCTACGTTCACGTTGGGGGCGGGCAGGTATATTAACTGCAGGGGGTCGCGGCGCATTCTGGCGGCGTTCAGCTCGGCCAGGGCGCTGCGGTGCCGGAGGTGGCGGATTTCTCGCCGGTGAAGGCGTTCCCGGTGCCAGTGGAGGCACTGGAGATGGCGTACGGGGAGGATTTATTTGATTAGGCTCTTCCTCAGGAGCCTCAGGGTCCTTGCACTTTGGATCGTCATCCTGCGCTTGGGGATGTGGGTAGCCATGGTCGTGTTCCACATCGTCATCACTGTCGGTATCATCAGGGGGATTCCCTGGTCGATCGGTGGTAGGTTTCGGATTTGCCCTTCCGAAAGGGTTCTCGAGAGGTTCGCGCCTGTTTTTGGGGCAGCGAGGGAAATGACGCTTGTCAAAGACGGCGTGAGCAGCGGTAAACACTGCATTGGTGGAGCGCATGAACAAAAAGTTGCGCTCATTGCCAGGGGCAACACCAACATAGATCATAAGCTCCGACTTGGGAGCCATCTTATTCGCTCTAGCCGAGGCTGGGAGGTAGACAAAGGCTCCACAGCCAAATACACGTAGGTGGTCGATGTTAGGCATCTCCCCCTTAAGCATTTCATGGGGGGTGCGCCATCGCAGGCGAGCTACTGGAGTACAGTTGTAAAGGTGAGTTGCGTGAGCGAAAGCAAATTCCCACCAGGAGTCAGGAATGCAGGCTTGATGCCGCATAGACTCGGCTATATCCATGAGAGTGCGCCCTAGACGCTCGGCGTGGCCATTCTGCATGGGGGTTCTAGGAGCACTTTGATATATTTTAATTCCTTTCTCAAGGAGTGCTCGATCAAACAGATTGGATTTATACTCTCCGCCAGCATCGGACATCCATCCAACGACGTGCATATTATGTTGGACATGCACCATTTTGAGGAAATCTTTGGCAGCCGTAATCGCTGCAGCTTTGGAGTGAAGAGGCATAGTCCAGGCGTGAGAAGTATAGTCGTCGTAGAAGGTGATAACATATTTGAATTTCCAGTACGACGTAACCGGGAAGGATTTAAGATCAGAGTGCACCAGCTCAAAGGGCTTGGAAGCACGTCTTTCGTTCTCTGGGAAAGCTCGATTGGGCATCTTGCCAAGAGCACATCCAGGGCAAACACAATCCTCAGTTGGAAAGTGGATCTCCGGGAAGCGTTGCATATGCTTTTGCGCGCGTCGGAGTACTTCCTTCGAGGGGTGCCCGAATCTCCGGTGCATAATGTCATAATCGACTTTGCTCACGGAGGCAATATAGTTAGATCTAATTATCGGGATAGATCTAATCCCGAAAATGATGTTGCAATTGTCTTCTGGGTCTGGCCCAAACCATAGGCGTTCAGCTTTATGAGTGAGGCTAATGCCTCTCTTATCGCCAGTGACTTTATAGTTACGCTGGAGCATTTCGCCCATAGAAATAAGGCGTGCAGTAGCACCTGGCATATGGAGCACTTGGGTGAGTGTAATAACTTTCTCATCCCCAGAGTTGTGGTCTAGGCACCGGAGTAATACTGTGCCAATGCCAGTGATCAGTGCTACACCATTAGCCGTTTTGGCGTAGTGCGCTCGCTTTAGCGCATTGTAGGAGGCGAAATCGCCTATGTCACCGGTGAAGTGGCGTGATGCGCCAGAGTCTAGTAGCCAGAAGGCACCAGAAAGTTCACTATCGTCAACCATTTTTCCCTTACAGCCAGCACAGCGTGCATCACTCGTTTCATGAGAACACGAACAAATATATGCATTTCTCGAGATACGACATGACATATTGTAGTGACTACTCGCTATATACAGTGATGGCGTATAGCGCACATGTAAAGGGAGCGTGTCAGTGTCGATCAGCACGCGTGCAGAAGGTACTTGCCTGAAGAGGCTGGCCTCCGCGCCCATCGCCATTGACGTCGCATTGTAGCGGTTGAGGACCATCGCGTCGATCTCATCGAACTCGTCATCAGCGAATGGCTCGTGAGCGAAGGGTTCATCAACCCCAAGGGAGATGGCGTCCTCCTCATACATTGTGATGCGCTCCTCGAGACGAAGGCGCTTCAGCGAGGAGGGACCGGCCTCGGGCTGGTCCAGGTTCGCACTCGCCATTGACACAACTTGGTCGAGGGTGCGGATAGTCTGGCAGGAGGGCTCTACCCCCAGACGGTGTGCCAAATCGAAGGCCCGAATAGTATTATCGAAAGCGGGGGGGCCGTAGTGGGCAGCACCGGGGGTGTGAGCCAGGGCGCGAGGGTCGACGGTGGGCTCTGGTCCATCGTAGTGGACGTACATAGCGAAAGCGGCTTGTTGGGCGTTCTCGCGGCGAGCGCGAGCCTTCTTGCCGCCATGGCGTGTACGGCCTCCCTGTCCTTGGGCAGGAGCGTTTCCGCTCGTACCGCCGTTGGACCCGCCTTGCTGCTGCTGCTGCCTCTGGGGCTGCTGCTGCTGCTGGGCAAATTTTGGGTCAGCCGGCTTGCGCTTTACAGCGCTAAGCTTGTTGGCCTGGGGGCCCTTACCACCGGCGCGCAAAGAGGCGCCTTTCTGCTCGAATGAGAGCGTGGCGGCCTTGACTATCCCATCAGGCTTCAGATTTTTAATCTCGTCCGGCGACGTTTGGCTGAGAATCTGAGCTACAACCTCCATAGTAGGAGGGAGCTTGCATAGAATGATCATTGCCTGCACGGGGGCAGGGAACTCGAAGCCGGCGTCTTTGAGATAAGCGAAATGGCTAAGCACCTTGGTGATAGCCGGAGCGGGATGGGAGCCAGCGGGAATGGTAGTCGCCAGGAGCTTGCTAAGCTCAGTGTAGGCGGAGCCGATACTGGGGGCGCCGAAGTTCTTCTTTAGGTGGTCCCAGACGTCCTTAACGTTGTCGAGATTCGAGACGGCGACCTGGATAGAGGGGGCGAGGCGCAAGGTGATGCTACCGAGTGCTCTCTCGGTGTTGTCGTCCCATTCCTTACGGTCATCGTGACCGGCAATGGGTTGCGTCGTCGAGTAAACGTACCATTGGCCTTGTGCCCGGAGGTAGGCCTGCATAGAGGTGTGCCACTGCTGCCAGTTGGAGCCAGTGAACACAGGAACCATCTTGTCAAGAGCGCTGGACATGGTGATATTCTGTTGGGAGTCAACGGAGTCAGCAAGTGAATGCGACAACGGACAATCAAGAAAAGAAGAAACACCTGAGTGCTAGTGAAAGCACTTCTGTCAACAGCTAACTCATGACTAGGTCATGCCAGCGCAAGTCGTCGACGATGTTCGCCATGGTTGGCGCAAGTCATCGACGAACTTCGCCTGGGGCAATACAGGTGCTCAACTAGGAGCTCACTGTCTGGTGCAAGTCGTCGACCGACTTCGCCTTGTGGCTGTGCAGGGGCTCAGCTAGGAGCTCACTGTGGTCCACAGCATCAAGCTAGTTAAAGCGACGCTCAAGGAGCTGGAGCGCTGCCTGGTGCATTGCTGCACACAGTGCGCTCACAGGGCTCATAACCTGTTGAAGCAATACCTATGTACGTAGAGGAACTGCTACTCCAACTCACCTGTTGGGTGGAGTGCACAACCTGAGATGGTAGCGGTAGCTGGTCAAGAGCTGTTATATTATATAAGCGATGTCCGCTGTTTATATACAACAAATAGTGTGACACGTGACTGTGACGTGTGACGTGTGACATGTAACATCTACTCTAAAGAGGACTATTACTAAGTCTACACTAATATGGGTCGCAGTCTTGTGCGCACTTCGTCGACGGTTTACGCTGGGTGCATGTGCGACTTCAACAGTAATGACATCATGCACCCGATACCATTTAACCCCAGGTGTCAAGACTGGTTTGTTGGAGATAAACAGACTGTTATGGTTTGTTTATATACTTACATAAGCTTTCATCGCACATACAGTAGAGTCTATTACCATAGTCCCTCAGTAGCTTGCCAGCATACTGAGGATGAGTACCATCTACTAACCACCACATCTACCTACTGATACCTTGTAGTTATCCTACAGGTACATACTAATATACAGTAGCTTGCCAGCATACTGAGGTTATCCTACAGCTCCTTCTCCCTTCTCTTCAGGCTAGACCTTCCCTGTGCAGACCACCACCTTTCTATATGGTTCTCCTCGACGATCTTACTAGGAGGTCCAGAGGTGCAGGGAACTAATGAGGAGGTAAGTCCAGACACTAGTAGGTGCTAGTTAGTGCGGAGAGTCAAGTCCGGGTCAAATGAACGAAGTCCGGGCACTAGAGGAGCACAGGGAGTAAGTCCGGGTTTTTGCGGAGTAAGTCCAGACCGCGGGAAAGTGGTCCGGAGTTCAGCGCAGCTTGTCCGGAGCGAAGGACATCCCAGAGGTGGGATAAGTCCTGAGAGGTCTAGCGTCGAGTCTGGGACAGAGGTGGCTTTTGCCCTCGTGCAAGTAGGAGACTTGCTAGGATCGGACATAGGACCAAGGGGACAAGATAGGACGGAGGCCAGAGTTGGCCGGAGTTCGGGAGTCCAGGTGAACAGATGGATTAGGAGAGCATAGTGGGTAGTACACAGTGGGGAGTATCTTAGTCGAGATTTGATCTAAGGACTACTAGGCTGGAGTATGGTAGTTTATATAGTAATGAAACTAAGGTGAGTATATACGGTGACAAGTAAACACCTTAATGTCGAGACAAGGGATGGAGCAAAAGCAGACAGGAAAATAAACCAGGTA
>JAYMGJ010000177.1:0-73027 GCA_037178675.1 Scleroderma bovista | reverse complement strand
GCCCTACCGGCGTCTCCGAAAGATTTAATCGAACTTTGATGGAATTAGCCCGGGCCATGCGATTGGATGCTAACTTACCAGAATTCCTATGGCCCGAGGCTGTAGCCTATGCTGCTTATGTCCGCAACCGGTCACACACACGGGCCCTGCCCGGCGCGACGCCATATCAAGCCTGGACGGGTGCAAAGCCCCACGTCGGACATTTACAACCATTTGGTGCGTCCGTTTGGATCTTGAACGACGGCGTCAATCTGGATAAATTACATGCCAAATCTGTCCAACATACCTTGGTTGGCTTTGTCGACGGGCCCCACGCCGTCAAATACTATGATGCATGCGCCCGCGCCATCAAAATCTCCCGCAATTTTCGTTTTCTCCGCCACGGGGACCCTTCTCTCGGTATGCCGCCTGAGGGGGAGTTGCAACCGGAAACCACGCGGGATACCGAATTAGAACGACAAAATGCGCCTGTAGAACAACGGAGCAGCATAAAAAGAATCGAGAAAGAATATGAAACTCACCCTAGACGAAGTAAAAGACCGAAGGTAACACAAGACTATCGAAAGCTGGACGATCCACTGTCAGAGCTGTCAAACGAAGAATGCGACAGCGTACCTGAATTAATACGGGACCCGGATAATGATGGACCCGATGACGAAAGACCTGTCAACCAGGCAGAATTAGTATATACAACGATAAATGACAACAGCGCTGGACCCGAGAATCCAAAGTCACTAAAAGAAACACATGACTCACCCGAGTGGCCGGAGTGGGAGAAAGCCATTCAAGCCGAGTTGGAACAACTCGAGCGTATGGGGACCTGGGAGTTAGTAGATCTACCCGAGGGGAGATCAGCTGTAGACAATAAGTGGGTCTTCGTGCGCAAATATGGCAAGGATGGCAAGTTAGAAAAATATAAAGCACGATTAGTGGCAAAAGGATACTCACAGAAGCCAGGAATGGACTACACTGATACCTTTTCCCCTGTTGTGCGACTTGAAACGATCCGGGCGTTGCTATCGTTGGCCGTCTCAGAGAATTGGGAAATACAACAAATGGATGTAAAAGGCGCCTACCTAAATGGCGACTCAGGGAAGAAGTATATATGAAACAGCCAACAGGCTATGAAGATGACACGAAGCGTGTCTGTCGACTCATAAAAACATTATATGGGTTAAAACAGTCTGGGAGAGAGTGGAACATCGAATTGAACGGACGATTACTGGAGAAGGGTTTTAAACGCATGTGGTCAGATCCTTGTGTCTATACCAGGCAAGATGGTGATAAGATAGCGATAATCACTGTCTGGGTAGACGATCTATTATTATTCACATCCGATCACGACTTTATGGCCGCCCTAAAAGCCCAAATCCAATCCACGTTCGATGTTACGGATCTTGGAGATCCCAAAAAGATTGTTGGTATTGAAATCACACGCGATCGGACCCATGGAACACTACTTATTGCGCAAACCAAATATATAGAGTCTATCCTACAAATCCATGGACTCGAGAGTTCCAATAGCGTGAAAACTCCCGCGGACCCAAAAATTCAATTATTTCCTGATGAGGAAAAACAGGACCCATGGAATCAAAGTACTTACGCATCTTTGATTGGGTCCCTCATGTTTGCGGCGGTTGCCACACGTCCAGACATTGCCTATTCTGTCAATAGACTGGCCTCTTTCACCGCAAATCCAGATCTACGACATTGGACCGCAGCAAAACGAGTTTTACGGTATCTACAAGGTACCAAAGAGTGTGGGATAATGTACAAAGCAGATGCAAGCGTCCGACCCACACAAATGATCACAGGGTATATAGACGCGAGCTTTGCCAACACCGAAAGTCGTGTATCCATAACAGGATACGTGTTCCTGGCACAAGGCGGTGCCATTGTTTGGGGCTCAAAGAAACAAACTCTAGTCGCACTGTCAACAACAGAAGCCGAATACACAGCCCTCGCTCGCGGCACTCGCGAGTGCATTTGGCTTAGAAAGTTATACGCTGAACTCGGATATAAACAAGCCGGCCCAGTTATTCTCTACACCGATAGTGAAGGCGCACGAGCTTTGGCCTACAACCCTCAATTTCATGCACGAACCAAACATTTCGACATATCTCACCACTATACGCAGGAGCAAATCAGCCAAAATAAGATATCAATTCGTCATTGTACAGATAAACACCAAACTGCAGACATACTAACTAAAGCACTACCCAGAGACAAGCACGAAAGACATACCGCAGAGCTCGGCATGACTTCGGCTTGAGGGGGAGTGTTGGAGGTTGTGCTATAGCATAAATATGCCTAGTACTATCGGAGCATAAATAGGTAGCGGAGTAGATTACCGCCACAGTCTGTATATAGACGCCCAAGCTCCGATTGGAAATGATAGGAGATTTTTTCCCTCGTATCCACTGTACTCGTACCTCAACACGCATCGTGAGCCCGATGAATGGATGACTCGATAGGCAATGAAATTTGCAGCGTTCCATTGTGCCAAAGAAGCCCACAGCTGTGGTCTGTTGTGAGGTTATTGGCATGCTGGCCAAGGACACAGCTCCACAGCCTGGCCAGCGTGGATAGAATGACCATATAGGGGATTGTTGGTGTAATCCTTTCCATCTCCCCTCTGCGGACACTCACAAGAGGTTTGTTCCCGCATCTAATACTCCCTCGGCCTATTGGTCTTAACTCATGGTTTATTTTACATTACAGGATAATGGGGCAAATCTTGGTTGTTGGCCTTTTTGTTGGAGGCTTTACTGGTGCTACTTTAGCTGCTGGGATAGCGGCGCTCGTTGAAGGCATCAAGCGTTCGCATATACGTGAAAATCCGAACCTGGACGCTATGAATAGCGTCCAGGATACAGAAGAATATGTCAGAAAAGTTACCCAGGCCGCTGTGGACAAAGCAAAGGAAGAAGCAGAAAGCGAGGTACAGGCTGCGGAGGAGGCACGGCGGGACGCAGAGGAATGTCTTAGAAACGGAGTGCGACCCATCGTATTGCCCGCTGCTGAAGAGGTAGCAGAGGCAAAGGCAAAAATTCAGTACCAGGAGGGCTTGTTCCACTTTGCTGTCGCTGGAAACGCCGGAAGCGGCAAGTCATCTTTGATCAATGCTCTTCGCGGCTTAGGGAACAGTCACAATGCCGCTGCTCGTACTGGTGTCGTTGAAACGACAACCACGATCGGTCGATATCCCGACTCAAATCACCCATTCGTGTGGTATGATATTCCGGGAGCGGGTACTCTGACGCAGCCAGATTGGTTGTATTTCAACAACCAAGGTCTCTTCGTCTTTGATTGCATTATTGTCCTCTTCGACAACCGCTTCACCGAAACGGATGCCGCCATCCTCACAAACTGTAGACGATTCCGCATTCCAACCTATATCGTACGGTCAAAGGCAGACGTGCATATCGACAACGTGATCAAAGATATGGCGGATACGGACGACACTGGTTTAGATGACGACTTTGATCAAATTGACGACTTCGACCAAGCGACCCACCAATCTACCCGTGAAATTGCTCGTGAAAAGTTCATTGCAGATACACGGGCCACTGTCGAGCACAACCTGAGAGTTGCTGACTTACCCGATCAACGGGTATACATCATCTCCAGCAGGACTCTTTTAACGACCACGAAGAAGCGGAAATTATCCGAAGAAATAATTGACGAGTTGGACTTGATGAAGGATATACTCGAAGAAGCTCGTTTGCGTCGTTGCGTCGAGATCGATGCTTCTGATGATCATTGATCAACAAGTCCCCCTCACCCACTCCTCATTTTCCCAAATGTGATGTGATGTTCTTCCATCTTCTACAGTCATTTTCGATCTGCTTGTAACTTTGTCTGAACCACTTAATGTCATTGTGAGCCATAGTTATGTCCACAAGGCTTAGTTTCCCTCTTGTACGTGACTTGGGTGGATATAAAGAGCAGAGCGAGAAAACAAATGCCTAATGGATGCACATGTACATGTAAGATGGAAGGCAGGTCACACTCCGGAGTGTAACAACGTATGAGTAAAGTCATGTATCAAGAAATGAGATCGTACTACCAATCTACTACTCACGGTACCTCATCCCGGGGAATGCAACGACGAGCACAGGCCTCCTCCAGTAGGTCCCTTAACAGCTCCAGTTCATGGATTGTTTTCGAGGACAATACGCGGTCTTTGACAGTCGATACCAAGGTCTTGTTGGAGACCACATAAACCCTTTGGTCAGGCAAATCGGCTTCCTTGAGGTATTGTCGTACGATTTCGCGCGTCTCCGCGACATGGCGATCATAGGAAGGTTTATATAGCTCTGTACAACGTGTCTTGTCATCACACTCACTGTCGTATCCTGTATCGAGCATGATATTACGGATGTGGACATCCGCCTTTGAACGAACGATATAAGCGGGGATTTGGAACCGCCTGCAGTTCGTCAAAATAGAGAGGTCTGTCAGGGTGAGGCGATTGTCGAAAAGAACGATGATACAGTCGAAGACAAAGAGGCCTTGTGAATTAAAGTACTGCCAACCACGCTGGGTGAGAGTGCCCGCCCCTGGAATGTCATACCATACAAATGGTAAATTTGGGTTGGGGTCGGGATATCGATCGATTTTGGATGTGGTTTCGATAACGCCAGTAGGAGCTGAGCCTGGGTGATTGTTACGCAAACCACGAAAAGCGTTGACCAACGATGACTTTCCGCTGCCAGAGACGCCTGCTATGGCAAAGTGGAAGAGGCCGTCTTTGTATTGCATCCTGGCCTTTGTTTCTGCTATTTCCCTCGAGGTCGGAATGACGACGGGCTGTATGCCCTTCACGAGGTGTTCTTCTGCGATAATCTGAGCTTGCCTGGCCACGGCTGCTTTCTCTGGGCGGGCCGTGGCAGCATCTTCTGCGGCAGCTCTCGCCGCTCTCCTAGCGTAGTCCGTCCCATCTTCGGCACCACTCATGTTGACGAACGTCGGGTTGTCACGAACGTGCGACTCCAGGATTGTATCGACTGTATCGACGATGACTCTTGCGACTTGATACACCAAGTACAAGACGGTGCCGATTTTGCTCCCGGTCTGACCCATTGTTCAATCTCAGAATCTACTGAGTGGATGGTAAGGCTGACACGGAGAGCGTTGACGACGAAACATACCCTATACCCTGTGCGACTGTCCGGGGGGAGCTTGCAGGAAAGCATCATGCCCAACTTCGCCTATTTAGCAAGGAGAAGTCCGTTTATGGCGCACTGTATGGAGACCCTGATCCATGAATGAAAGGTGTCCTAGGCAGCAAGGCAGAGTCACCCACCATGCATCATGGAAAGCCCATGACAATGCGCATCCTTTCTATGATCAACTAACCTGCAGGGCTTACACGGTGAATGATGAGAGAACTGGAACTAAGTACCCTTTTGTGTCCGCCAGAGGCGGCTTCACGCAAGCGATTGTGACGCTGTATCATTTGTATGGTATAACACAGTCATCAAAGCGATATTTTCTCTGCCATTCATGAAGTCACCCTCGCTCAGTGTTGGATCGAACCCTCTCCTAATCTCTTCCACTGTCTCATATTGTCGATGGCGAACTCTGAAGACCTGGATCCTTCGTTTCGAAATATCAATGTAGATGCCACACCTTTGAAGGGGCGTTCGTAAACTGTCGTCGCTGTCTCATGCAATTTGCCTCCTGCCTAGACATGCTGCCAGACACACCATCGTAAGGGGTGGTTCTCCGTAGATTCGTGGAAGTTGATATTCAGTTGCGCCCATATTGTCAGCCTTTCCCGTCCGCAGCAGCACTGCAGAGCATTGGTGTATCGCCAGTTTTCCAGAAGAGACTTAAAAGGCTGGTGCGTGACTAAATACTCGTCGAAGCTGATGAGTATCCTCAGAGCGCAGCAGGGTCAATTTCAGCGTTGCTGCAGGAGACCAATACCCGTCACCGCGAGAAAAATGCTATCCATAAAGCTGAGGATTCGGCAAGGAAAGGGGAGAATGACATCCTTTACTCTCAACAGTCACATGATAGTTCCAGATGTCTGGATAAACAGTTAGCGGCAGCTCGGGAGGCAAGAGAACCGGCGGAGGAACGGGTCAGGGTAGCTCGGCCGATGTTGCTTCAAAGGTGAGAGCTGCTCAAGAAGTAGGCAGAATGCAGCCAAAGGAGCTGCGGAGGTGGTGCACACCACTAATCAAGCAC
This sequence comes from Scleroderma bovista, assembly GCA_037178675.1. NCBI lineage: Eukaryota > Fungi > Basidiomycota > Agaricomycetes > Boletales > Sclerodermataceae > Scleroderma > Scleroderma bovista. Next base: position 66,829 of record JAYMGJ010000177.1, on the reverse strand, counting down.
GGGAAGACGCAGAGGTGCGTCTTAGAAAGGATATACAGCCGGTAGTGATGCTAACTGAGAAGTAAATTGCACAGGCAAAAACAAAGTATGGAATACGAAGAGTGGCCCCTTCCATTGTGCTGTCGCCGTGGGCCGTCGGGTGTGGCAAGTCGTTGTTGAACAATGCTATACGTGATTTGGAGAACAGACACGCCGAAGCCCCACGCGTTGGTGTCATCGAAACCACCCATAAAATCGGTGGATCCGTCGACCCTACCTGTCCATTTGTGTGGTACGTCATCTCGGGGGCGGGAACACTGAGGCAGCGCTGTACTTGAATACACAGGGTCTTTTCATTTTAGACTGTTGTGGTCCTGTTCGACAATCACTCCTCGAAAATAGATATTCTATCTTGACCAACTGCAAACGATTCCAGATTCCCACCTACACTGTAGGTTCCAAAGCGGATATACATATCCGCAACGCCATGTACGATGATGGCTACAGGAGCACAACAACTCCAATAACTCGCTATCCAAGTTCGATCGGAACATTTCGACGTCGAGTGGAGGGACATAAATTGGTATTCTGTCACTGGTTGCGTGTGACATGAGAGGGGCAAGCGGGGTGTACGGGTGTAAGGTATGTGTGAAATGCGCCGTTGTGCTTCTACATGTAAGTCCACGTGCACATACGTTTATGTTTGATGGTTGGATTAATCTCCTGTTGGGACACTAACACCAGAACACGATATCTCTTTGCACCATCGCAAAACCGTTTGTTTGATACCGAGATGATGGCCCAGTGCCAGATCAGTGGGGTAATAGTACGAGTCTCTCATGTTCTTGATATCCAACTTCGAAGGCCAGATCCTCTGTTTCGAAATATCAGTGTAAATAGCACACCTCGAAGTGAACTACCAGATGATATACTAACTGTGTCGTGCAACTTGCCTCCTAACCTGGGCATGTTGTCACCAAACGCATGTAATCTGACTCGACACTATACGACGGAAGGGATATTTCTCTATATATTCGTGCTTCGATAAGAGTCAAGTCACGCTGGTATTCTGATACCCACTGTCATCTGCACATGGCTGACACGCAAGATTCCTATTTCCAGCGGTATTGCTGTATCGCCAGGTTTCTAGAAGAGAACTAAGAAAGGATAACACATGGCTTATTATGTACTCATCGTTTGATGCCCGTGGAGGGAACCTAGAACTGGTCTCCTCACCTCTCCATTTCTCGCCAGATTGTTGCCTTCACTGTCTTGACAACCTCGTGTGGAAGGGTACCAATAAATGGCTTATTTTTTCCCCAAGATCGTCTGACCTTTGACACTAGGTATTGGGCTGTGCGATGGGCCAAGTCCTAGTGATTGGTGCTGTCGGCCTTGCTGGATACGGTCTACTACGTCTCGCCTGGAAAATCCTGAAAGCTCTTAAGTTCGTTAGCACGCATCCAATTCGTGATAACCCAAGACTACGGATCGTACAAGGCATCAAAACGGGCAGGGAGTATGTACTGGAGATGGCCCAGATAGTAACCGATGAAGCCGCCAGGGCAGCTCTTAGAGCAGAGCAAGCTCAAAACGAGTTGATATCAGCGTCACGATTGGAAGCTAAAACCCGCCGCCGCGAGGAAAAGGTCAGCCGCAAAGCTGAAGAAGCGAGGAGAAGGGAGAATGCCATCCTGGCTGATGTTAACTCTCGACGGTTACACCATAGCTCCGAATACCTGGCTAATCAGTTAGCGGCAGCTCGGGAGGCAAGAGAACAGGCGGAGGAACAGGTCAGGGTAGCTCAGCAGACTACCTGGGACGTCGCTTCAAAAGCGAGAGTTTCCCAAGAAGCAGCGCAGAATGCAGCCAAAGAAGCAGCGGAGATGGCACGCACCGCTAATCAAGCACGGGAAGACGCAGAGGAGCGCCTGAGGAGGGGTATACAGCCGGTGGTTATACCAACGGAGAAGGAAATCGCAGATGCAAAATCAAATGTGAAATACGAAAGTGGCCTCTTCCATTTCGCCGTCGCGGGTGCCGCTGGGTGTGGCAAGTCGTCGTTGATCAATGCTATACGTGGCTTGGAGAACAACCACGCTGATGCCGCAGACACTGGCGTCATCGAAACGACTGATACAATCGGTCGATACCCCGACCTAAACCCCACCTATCCATTCGTGTGGTACGACATCCCAGGGGCAGGAACGCTGAGGCAGTCTGACTGGCTGTACTTCAACACACAGGGTCTCTTCATCTTTGACTGTGTCGTTGTCCTGTTTGACAACCGCTTCTCGGAAATAGACATCGCCATCTTGACCAACTGCAGGCGATTCCAGATCCCCACCTACATTGTACGCTCCAAAGCGGATGTGCATATCCGCAATCTCATGTACGATGATGGTTACAGCAGTGACCATGATGACCCAATGCGACGCGAGGCGATGTACGCTGCTGCTCGACAGCGGCTGGTGGCGGATACGCGGGAAACAGTCCGGCGAAACCTCAAGGAAGCTGACTTGCCTGACCAAAGGGTCTACATTGTTTCCAACCGGACATTGATGCCTATCGTCAAGAATCGGACATTATCCTACCGGATAATTGACGAACTCGAGTTGATGAAAGATATGATTGAAGCCGCTTGCGTTCGTCGCTGTGACTTTCGCCCAGAGGTGTGATACATTAACCGCTTCTCTATGATATGTCTTATTCTTCTTTGTCAGGCTAACGGTCCTGACCTTCACAACGATTAATATTCAACCCCCCGAGACCATGTAACACTGGTGGTTATAATCCGCTGTAATACTTATCTGCACCACGAGTTTGTTCTACCAATTGTAAATTTGACACCAGTTCAACCATTCTAACCACATCGTTGGTCCTGCATGCTCAAGGGTGATTTGCACTGTGCAGCGGAAATTTACAAACACATAGCGTACTTGTCTTGTGTTACGACAGCGGTTTTCACAGATCCCTTCCCATTGCAGACCAGTGAATCCAAGTTCAAGCTATGTGATCTATTGCTATCAATGCGCGTTCGTCGAATCAACTGCAGCCACTTTGAACCCAAGCGCTCAAGCAGTCAAGTTTGTTCGTGAGACTCGTTCCACAGGACCTCAGAATAATCGCGGCCATCGTATCAAGGACCACGTTAACATGTCCAAAAGCAGTCCAACATCTCCGTCCATTCCAACTCCTTCGATAGCTGTTAGATTTCCATCCTCTAACAGCGTTCAAAATGAGGCATTCGAGGTGCTTGTTGACCTCCTCGCGTCTGATGGAATTGATTATGTAGCGCCAACCGGCTCCGTTCCTCGGGAGAAATGCACATCGAATGCTACGCTCAGAGACCCATCTGGGAGACTTGATTTTGCAAAGATTCGTTCCATGTTTGAGGGACAGAATCACCCGGATACCACAGGTGGCAAGGTACCGAATAGTGACGCGGGAGGTGTGGACGCCGTGCGAGATCGGCCCATCGAGGAAAGCACTGGAAATACCCAAGCTGGCTTGGACGTTCATCAGGCTCATCGTGTATGTTGATCTACATCCTCTGCATGCAACTCACTGCCACTTTATTGCCAGGTACACGCACAGCCGCCCCCACACCCTACCCCACCATACACACTGGGCTTGCAACCCGAGGCAAATAGATGTCCAGAGGTAGCTCATCGCGACGATGAAACACCTCGTGATGTCTTGAGTACTCCCTTCTCGTTCAACCAGTTGAACAACGCTCTCGAAAGTGCTCATGATGAAGTGCGAACCCTTCGGAAGCAGTACGACGAACTGCAAGCATTAGTCACCGAAAAGTTTGGAAAAGGCAAGGCACGTAAAGGGAAAGCCGTAGAGAATGCAGGAAGCGGGAGACGTGGAGCCTCCCAGATTGCGACTACTGGAGATGAACCTGGACCCTCCTGTGTGCAACAGACCACGACCTCGTTGGTTGATATTACGATAGAACCCCAAGTTGCCAAAATGGAGAATTCCGATCGACATTTAAGGCTGAAACCGAGCGACAGTGTTATTGCTGAAGTTTCTCAGCTGTCCGAAGAAGAGGCAAAACAAGCGTTAACAGTTCGTGCCATTTTTATTTACCTTGTTGGTTTCCTAACTACTCGGTGCAGGTCATAGCACGCACGCTAGACATTCGGTCTTCGCATTTGCTTACTGAAGAGGAAGTGCCGGAGATCAATGCTGTCCCCTCCGAAATTCGTTCCGATCTGAGTCCAGAAGAGATCTCACGGGCGCTGGATTTTGTGGAGCACGTCGACGAAATGGTGTGGCGGCGGACAGCTTTTCCAATGAATCCTTCCCTTGCGCCTACATTTTCCAATGGTAACATTGAGGCACTCAGGGCTCGTCTCGAACTTTGGGAAAGGATGGTCCGGCATACTGGTATTTGAAACAAAAAGCCTCTAGAAACAAGAGTACGGTGGCAGTCTGGTGTCGTGTATTTTTTTGTGGCGTTTGAAGTTTACGTACACCTAATGACGCACGGGGGCTCAGTCACCGAAGGGTGACTTATTATGTTGGCGTTATTTTGGTACGAATGGCTTTTGTTTGCGATAACCGCAGAATCTGACACAGCCATTTGTAGCGACAGTACTTTGTAGCATCAACTGTGTTCTTGTCATAATGGAGCAGACCAAATAGCATTTGTATCTGGACGGGCAGGGGACACCGGTGGGCAGGGTTGAAAATGATCTCAAGAAGATAAGCTATTTCTTAATAGGCTTGGTTCCCGCCGCCGCTCACACGATCCAACCTGAGGTACCTTGTACCCTGAGAGCATCTGTTACGTCCAACACATAGCACTTTGGTGGTGTTTTATGAAGTTCACGAATTCTGGTGAGTTCATACTGCACGCATGAAATGGAAGCAAGGACCGCACTGCCTCAGCCTTCCTCCGAACCGGTACGCATTTTTACAAAACCGAGTTGAACCGGTCACACGTCCATCAGGGGACAGTGATAGTAAGCCCTCTGTGGTTGGTTTTCTGAGGTCTGATTGTGGCTACCTGCTATCCTCTCTTGCATGCGCATTTTTCAATTTCTGAAATATCTGTGCTGGTACCTGGCAAAGGAAACTTGTACTTGTTTTATTCCCCCACTCAATCCTTTTCCCCAGAACGTTTCCGTCATTGGTTCACGGCCCTAGCATTAACTCTGCTGGCTCGGTTTAACTCCGTGATAATCGGGCTGTGCACTTCAACGCCACACGCCACTTTCCAATCTGGACTAGGTGCCATTGATCTTCTCCTGCTCAGACTCGATCGAGACATACATAACTTGTTTTTTAGCTGAAACGCCCGAGTTGCTGTCTGTTATTAGCATTGTCTCTGTATAAATATACCAAGCACTCCGATTTTCTTCTTTGCCTCATGCCTTACATCCATCCAAGAACGATGCACTCGGACAACAGTTCAGTTGACGTTGTCTTACTCATTTTCGTTTGTGAGTTTAACATCCGTCGCTTTCTAGTCTACTGTCCTGATTTCCTAGTCTTCATCTTTGGAGCGCTGGTTTCCCGCATCATAAGACGTCCCTACCGCACCAACAGTCCTGGTACGCGATGTTCAACTTGACGTAGAGGGAAAATCAGCTGATTATCGTCCAGGCCGTTTCGTGCGGTCTCGTCCCCACGTTGACGATCCGGTTGCGTCCACAACTCCCATCGTGGTTTTGCGGTCCCCTGAACGAAGCACTCCACAACGTGCCGTTACAGGTCGCCGCCACCAAATCATCTTCCCACCCAGTCTGCAAGCGATCTTAGCGAGCTTGCGTTGATGGTGTGGCCTTCTTTTCCTTAAGTCATGGATAGCGCATACCCCGACTGTAGGCTTTGCCCATCGATGTGTCTACATATAGCTGTACATATGGCGAGACAGCGGGCCGTTGTGGGGCAATATCGTAACGCGGATACGTTGCTATTACACCCGTCTCTTACGTTTGTTGACCAGTTTTAGTCGCTTTTGTTCTCTTGTCGTCCCCCCCCTCGCCCCTTCTTCGCTGTGTGGTAGCTTATTCCAGATGTTGAGTTCGACCTTTCCCTTTCATACCTTCCCCCGTAGATACCTACAGACATGGAGCTCTGCCTGGTTCCACTCTTGTGAGTACGCAGAATCTCATAACATCCTACACTCTTCTACGTCCACTCCACCTCTCCACACCCATCCTGCAGTGTGGTAGTATGCAATGTGATCGCGGAGAATATGTGTGGCCGCCTGGCGTGCGCCGCGGGCGGATCACGGACGTCGGCAATTCAAAGAAGTCAAATTTGATAGCATCACCATCATCGCTTCAAATTTTCTTGCAGCAATACTGCTTCTACGAACGCGTAGTCTCCCAAAGCTACATCAGGAGATCGGTCGTTCCTCACGAAGAAGGACACTCGCGATGCAACCTTCGAGTAGTTCGTCGAGTCAATCCCCCCGATAAACACTCTAGAACCAGGACCAGTTCGCAACGTCGTACGAGGGCCATAGAGAAGGATAGTTCGTCGATTACCGCAGGTTACGTGCCCATGATATGTGCTAATTCATGGCTTTCATTGTGACAATGATACCCTGGTATCGCATTACCTAGGAGAAGGTAAAAATTCGTCCAATCAAGGCCGCCCATTACTGTCCCCATGGGAGCAGCTCAACAGAGCAGCCTGATTCGTTCCTTGCATACGATTCTATTGGCACATGGACCACGTTGACACCCGTAGCGTGTCTGTTTATCTTGAACTACCCGCTGGAGTCCCCTCCCTTCTGCCACGACCTCCCAGGATTGGTGCCAGATGTGTGGCGCGTATGGTGGTGTTGGGCTTGTATTTGTGAGTATTTATCCATCGAGATTCGGCGTAGGTAGCATGAAAAGCTCACAGCTCCTCTGGACTTCCAGTGTTTCCCGTGCAAAGCCGATACAGTATTGTCGTATTGTCCGAGAACCGAGCACAGCTCAATCTGATCGTTTCACAAATTGCGGGGGTGTACGTACAAAATTGGTTACATCGAGTCCCTCCCTGACACATGACCCTCACCTTGAACACTTAATTTTAGTACGGTAGCGCCATTTCAATGCCTCGGATGCATGGCATAGGACGCCACACTTCCCCTGGTAAGGTACAAAAGGCGATGACTTCCTGTTTACCACGCGCAAAATTCTAGTTGGAGGATGTCGAAATGGCCAGCAGCATGAAGTGTATGAGGATGGTTACGGTGCGCTGGTCTACACAGAACAGGTATCTTTTTTGCTGATACCGCGACAAGCCTTTAAACCGTCCTCTTACGGTGCCCTGGGTGAACTCTACGAATTCTGTGCAAGGGTCAACTGTCACAAAAGGAAATATATCTATTGCTTCTAGGTTTCCCGTTACTCTCGTGTGATTAACATAAAAAGAGAATGGTGGAGCCACACCACGAATTCGTTTGTCTTAATTACTCGAATCCTAGTAAGTGCGTTAACCCTAACTGTGATCCCCAACTTCTGCAGGCAACTTCGCACACTACCTGCAAGAGTTTCAAGGAACCAGTCTCACTGCCCCATAGGTTTGTATTGGGTGCTAAGCCTATCGAGGACCACTGTTCAGGTATTCACAGACGTTTGTAAGTGTCCACCCCAAGTTCCCAATGTTGACTGCCGTAACAAGTGATATGCGCCCGTTGGCAATCAGTGTTTGATGAACGAAGGCTGTTATATCTCGAACGTCCTGTCACTCAAGATCCCCTCGGAACTATGTTCCGAACAGCAGAATGCCCTTCGCACAGGTTCGGAGGAGCTTCCCGAATTCGTTGGTGAACCCACTCTGCAGTGTCCGCAATCTGTTTAGTGACAAATAGGGTTTTGAAATGGGCACAATGATACCATATGGCAGCGCATAAGTACTAATTCAGAGTAGGGACACTGGGTTGAATATGTCCAGTTATCGCGCCAAGTCAGCAGGTGGCGGTGCTGGGGTTTGCGAAGGCGAGCGCCGGCATCTGGTCACACTGGCCGAGCTGCGGCAGCGGAAACGTCCGTGCCCGCTGGGTGAGGGCATCGCGGCATCGTCGATCGTGCCCAGAAGTGGACGCAGCGTGACACGGAACCAAATGTTTACGGCGGGTCAGGGTGCGGGCAGAACGTCGCCTAGTGGTTACGGCTCAGGGCTTACAGTACGACTACTGGTACATATGTACATACGTAGAGAGTCGGGGGTTTGATGGACGCCTTTGAACGCCTGGACGGAGTGGTCAGAGCCCAGGTTTCACGCATAGGAAGGTCATCAGTATCTACAGTGGCGGGGACGCGATTGCTTCGTCTCAATGGCGATCTCAGCTGTCGGGCAAGGAAACAAGACTCGTGTGCTGGTGACGTTGGCATCAGGGTGCTCGCTTAGAGTTGGTGAGGCTTTCTGTTGGTGGTTTGAGCCTTTGAAGTCTTCGAGCACCTGCAGAACTAACCATGGTGCCCAATTTTGGCTGGAGCCAAGCAGCTGGCCCTCCAAGGTATCAGGTCCATCCACTCACTAAGCTAAAGGCCGGTATTTTACAGACTAATAGCAGGAAAGGGGACTACATAGGTAGGCCGGAACACAGCCACCTTGACAGCCAAATTTCCTTTTTAGGCTACTGTCAAATGTCAACGAACCCTTGGTACCGTCATAACTAACCTCACACCCGCCGCGCCCGACGACGTACTTATCGGACACCCTGCCTGGTCCCGTCGAGCGGTTTGCAAAGCTGCTGCTTCGACTCTGCAAAGACAGCCACTCCTTCTGCCAAGGTACCTGCCAATTTTCCGTTGTAAAGCGACTTTACAGGACTTTACCACTATTTTCCAGTACTTTACAGCTCAAGCGCTCAAGCCCGCCTGCGGCCTCAAGGCGTCAGGGGACGACGTAATGCCCAGGTGCGTGGTCGGTTAAAGTTGGGCATGCGCTGCCCACGAGTTCTCCTCGTCCAACTCTCCCTCACCCACTCGTTGCTGCTCAGCGCTCAGCAATCTCGGTCAGCATCGGTGAGCCCCCATACGCGATGAGCCCTTTCAGAGTTGTACTGATATCAATCCATTATCACCTCTTCCATCAGATAGGCTATCCCTACCCCTTCCAACATGCCGACCAGAAATCCCAATCGGCGGTGTCCGTTTCACGGCAACCTGACCCCTTCTACTATGGCCACGAGCACATATTGTGCCTGTGCGCCAAGTTTCTCACCCACCTACTCACCTGCCCGGAGTTGCCGCCGTCCTCCTCGGGCTCGACGGTGAAGCTGCCCTATTTTATCGCGTACGCCCTCCACTGCTCGAAACTACACCCCTCACTCACCTTTGCAGCACTCCAGGTACCGAAGGCGCATTTTCCCGCCTCATGGGGATCATTGGGTCATCGCTTGTTTGTCTCCGTGTTCATGTAAGGTCATCTGCGATGATACACATTCGAGCTGATCGCCGCCTCGCCCAGGGGATGTTCCAGCTGAGGAAAATCAACCGGATGGAGAGAGAGATGTGCCAGTATCTGGAGTGGGAGTTAATCGTTGATCCAGCAACTTTGACTGCACTGTTCATTTTCATTTGGTGAGTCCTCCCCCCACCATTTTACCGCTATTCTCCAGGAGTTCAACATCGATCCAGTGACTTTGACTGTGCATTTTATTTTATTTTTCATTTGGTGAGTCCATTCTCCGTTATTTTCCATTGACATCACGCACAACAGCCAGTGCCTCAAGCAACCACCCCCTGCCTCGTGGTTAATCTTGCAGATGACTGGCTCTGCACAGCAAAACAGGATGGAGGCGACTGAAGAAATCGAGGTGCAATGTCCACGCTGCTCTCCACGCCCCCTCCAGCCCTTCATTCCTATTTTAGCTCTGCTTGTGTATCAGAACTCATCCCCGTCCAGCTCCCTCACCTTCTTGCACTACAACCATGGCAGAAAGTCCCGCTCACAGACCCGATCTCCTCGTCAGCGGCAAGTATAGGCTCGGAAAGAAGATTGGCTCGGGCTCTTGTGGTATGTGCTATCGCTGTCTCACAACGTTTGTGCTCGCTCACTCCCCTCACCTTCCTGCACTACAACTATGGCAGAAAGTCCCGCTCACAGACCTGATCTCCTCTCTGGCGGCAAGTATAGGCTCGGAAAGAAGATCGGCTCGGGTTCTTGCGGTATGTGCTGTCGCTGTCTCACAAATGTTTGCGCTCGCTCACCCACCTCACCTTGCTCTGGTTCTTTTGGTATGTGCTGTCGCTATCTCATGACATTTGTGCTCGCTCACCCCCTCACCTTCCTGCACTACAACCACGGCAGAAAGTCCTGCTCACAGACCTGATCTCCGTGTTGGTGGCAAGTATAGGCACAGAAAGAACATTAGCTCCGGTTCTTTTGGTATGTGCTGTCGCTATCTCATGACATTTGCGCTCGCTCACCCCCCTCACCTTCCTGCACTACAACCATGGCAGAAAGTTTCGCTCACAGACCTGATCTCCTCTCCGGCAGCAAGTATAGGCTCGGAAAGAAGATTGGCTCGGGTTCTTGCGGTATGTGCTGTTGCTGTCTCACAAACATTTGCGCTCGCTCACCCCCCTCACCTTCCTGTACTACAACCACAGCAGAAAGTCCTGCTCACAGACCCGATCTCTGTGTTGGCGGCAAGTATAGGCACAGAAAAAACATTAGCTCTGGTTCTTTTGGTATGTGCTGTCGCTATCTCATGACATTTGTGCTCGCTCACCCCCCTCACCTTCCTGCACTATAACCATAGCAGAAAGTCCCGCTCACAGACTCGATCCCTTCGTTGGTGGCAAGTACTGGCAATAATTTGATTGGCTCCAGTTCTTTTGGTATGTGCTATTGTTATCTCAACGTTTGCGCTCGCTCACCCCCCGTCCAGGTGATATTTATCTTGGGGTCAATATCATCTCAGGGGAAAGGCCAAGCATCCCTAGCTGGAGTATGGGTCCAAAATCTGCAAGACGCTGGCTGGCGTCGGCGGTGGACCCTTTTTTCGATGGTTCGGCACTGGATGCGACTATAATGCGATGGTCCTCGATCTTTTGGGCCCGTCTCTCGAAGATCTTTTCAACTTCTGCAACAGGAAGTCCAGCCTCAAAACTGTCCTTTTACTCGCCAATCAATTAGTGAGTCCCATTGCTTGCCGTCTTCCCCTGTTACTCATAGCTCCAAACAGATACCTCAGAGTACATCTATTCCGGTGGTTCTGTCCACCGCGATATCAAATTGATTTCTTGATGGGCGCTGGTAAGCCAATCAAGTAGGTCAACAACGGTCTTGCTAAGAAGTTCCGTGACCCTAAGATGCATCTTTATATTCCATACAGAGAGAACAAGAATCCTACGGGTACCGCTTGTTATATGTCCATCAATACTCACCTGGGTGTCGAGCAGGCATGCAAGGATGACCCAGAGTCCCTTGCTTATGTTCTGATGTACTACCCCTGTGGTGCTCCCCCCCTGGAAAGGCCTCAAAGCTTCCAGAACCTCAGAGTCGACGGCGAGCCTGGACTTATTTCATGTTGCATTGCCTTTGACATTGTTGTAGGGAAAAACACCAATGGGGGTTCTTCTTGACGAGGGCTGGCGATGGGATACATAGTGTACCTCTTAAATTGTGAGGCCAACTTCGGGAAAGGCATCACGGCCACGATGCTGGTGAAGGTTTGGGAGAGTGGCTTGCTGGTAGCTCATCAATACTCACTTGGCCGTTCAGCAGGCGCACAGGGACGACCTGGAGTCTCCCTTGCCTATGTTATGATGTACTATCCCCTACCCCTGGCAGGGCTTCAGAGCCGCCACGAAGAACAGAAGTGTGACTGAATAATGCAGACAAAGTTGTTAACTCTGTAGGTGCTGCAACCATTCCCTTTTTTCGCCTCTTCATTGTCTGACTCGTTAGACTTCGTTCGCACACCCGACAGCAACAGCAGGTGAACGTTCCTGGGGATGTGGGCCAACAGCGTGGTACAACTCGTGGCAGGGAATGCTGTTGGGCGTTTGATCCTGTTCAACGTCCACTATGAATCGCTCTGCTCCTTGCTGCGACAACACCGCCATCCATCCGATTTGCATCCCATCTTGTATAGTACGGACGCCCTTTTCTAAAATCAATTGCTCTGCTCACCGCCGTCAATCCGATTTGCATCCCATCTTGTATAGTACGGGCGCCCTTTTCTAAAACCAATCGCTCTGCTCCTCACTGCAACAACACCGCCGTCAATCCGATTTGCATCCCATCTTGTATAGTACGGACGCCCTTTTCTAAAATCAATTGCTCTGCTCACCGCCGTCAATCCGATTTGCATCCCATCTTGTATAGTACGGGCGCCCTTTTCTAAAACCAATCGCTCTGCTCCTCACTGCAACAACACCGCCGTCAATCCGATTTGCATCCCATCTTGTATAGTACGGACGCCCTTTTCTAAAATCAACCGCTCTGCTCACCGCCGTCAATCCGATTTGCATCCCATCTTGTATAGTATGGGCGCCCTTTTCTAAAATCAATCGCTCTGCTCCTCACTGCAACAACACCGCCGTCCATCTGATTTGCATCCCATCTTGTATAATACGGACGCCCTTTTCTAAAATCAACCGCTCTGCTCACCACCGTCAATCCGATTTGCATCCCATCTTGTATAGCATGACGGACCCCCTTTTCTAAAATCAATTGCTCTGTTCCTCGCTGCGACAACACCGCCGTCCATCCGATTTGCATCCCATCTTGTATAGTATGGACGCTCTTTTCTAAAATTATTTTCATGTCACTCTGGACTTCCTTTCACTTGTGTTGGGAATGACACAGTCCACTAGTACGGAACTTTCAGTGGGTGAGGACGCGAGGAGCATGCCTGAGGGGGCATTGATTGACCTTTCCATGGAGGTACCATCTTTTGACACTGAGGTCATTGACCTGACAGGCGAGGAGTAGCTATTTTTTTAACTAGCATGATATGACACTGTACTGTACTGCCATATGCCTGATGCTTCGAGCTGAATACAAAGCATTATTGTGTTATGGACAAAATGACTGCTAGGTATGAGCAGGCAGAGTATGTAGAAAAATCATATGAAATTGACACTACCGACCCTTGCTCCTACCTCACCATCCTGCAATGGCCCGGCTGCAAACACCAGCCACAGACTGGAATTCCCCACCTGTGTCTCCTGAAAGGCCCCCTGAAAAACCCGGGAGGAAGCAGAAGGAACCTGCTGTGAAGGACCTGCCAAACCTACAAGAGGCCCAACAGGTAAAAGAAGATAGCAAACAAACTCACTGTCTAGCACCAAAGACGAGGGAAGTCTACGAGAGACATATCAAACAGGCACGCCAGTGGTTGCAGAGCCACTATGCAGCGGACGGCACCTTGTCCGTTGCAACTCATCCTGGAGAGGGCTCGGAAATCTACCACAAGCCTGCATTCAGGAATGCATTCGAACGCCATCCAAACGAGTGCTCGGACCAAGCCCTATCCATTTATCTTGGGTGGAAAGGCTTCGCCGAGGTAAAGCCTTCCGGTCAGAGCACCATCGACGGGATCCGAGCTGCGTTTAAGATGATGTGGGACGAAGCGTTAGTAATGCGGCAACCTTATTCCTGGTAGTGGTCACTGACAAAAGTAAATGTCTTGATAGCGACAGTTGTGGTACGTTCCGCGACAAATGGCACTACAACGAGTTGCGAGGTCGATATGAGGGCAACCCGGTCCTTTCTGTCGATGTCATTGACACCGTTGCGTCAATCAGACACAAGATCAATGCCGGAGGAAGTCAGCGCACGCATTCGGGAGCAATGACGAAAGAATATATGGACCGCATGCTCACCTGGGCTGCATCCAAGTACCCGCTTGATGCCACGTTCAACCACCTTCGTTTCCTGATGACCAGATTGGGGTCACCGCCCGATGGAGGCACCCTGGACAAGGAGACCACGCGGAAGGTGGAACACCTTGCCTTCTGCGCCGTTGCATTTACAATCTGGACGAGGTATGTGCACAGTTCATTTCCAGTGTCAGTGAGTCAATGTTGCTCTAATTCGCCACTAGGAACTTCGAGCTGGTGAAGTTGAAGTGCAGCGACATCACCATGGAGGACATCCACGCTGTAAACGGCGTGTTCCTGAAGTATCTACAAGGTGAGGAAGGGTCACTTACGATAAGCGACCTGCACGTCTACTTCGAAATCTATTTGAGCAATCGGAAGGGGTGGCAGAGGAAGAGCGATAAGGGGGGAAGGGACATTCACCAGCGCAGTGCGTCCGCCCGCTTTAGTAGTAGCTACCATCTAGACCTCACTGCACTCACCAGGTAACCACTACAAGATTTATCCACGCCCAGATATGGGAAGGGCGTGCGATCCCTTCTTCTGGGTCCTTTTCTGGATGAACTGGGTCAAGCACGTCCACCTTGGCCGCGCTATGGAAGCGGGGGACTTCCTGTTTCCTGCGCTGGGAGGCAGTGGCGTCCTCCTGCCGGGGGAGGCACTCTCGCACGACCTAGTGCAGAAGGAAATCAATGCTGCAGTGGACGGGGCTAAGATACCAGGGAAGTACTCAACGCATTGCTTCCGCCGTGGTGGCGCACAGTACCGATTCATGAGCGCCCCGTTAGGCGAGCGATGGTCCCTCCAGTGCGTTCGTTTCTGGGGCGGATGGGCAGAGGGTGAGCAGGTGGGTACTTGCAGATCGAGTCAGATAGGCCGGACCATTCTCCTTCCTATCTCGGTACATCACCACGTTCCAAACTGCTGACCTTGCTTTTTTTTTTTGCTTCTCCCCCCCAGAATGACACCTTGATGCGGTATCTGCTCGATGAGCTCCATGTGTACGAGACCGACTTCAGCGACGCACTGGGGCCCACATCGCATGAGGCCACTGCCTCTTTTGCTGGCGAGGCTGCACTCCTCTGGCCAGCATCTACGGAGGAATTTCGCATGGCACATGCGGCACTGACGGTGAATGTCGCCGCACTGCAAAAAGCTGTAATGACCATTGGCGAGTCACAAGCTGCGATGTTGGAGGATATGTGCCAGAAGTTCAGTGATGTGACTAACCTGATCAACAACAGGCTCGCACCCAGCCTTGGGACACTGGCGTCTGCTCAGGACACGAACAGTGAGTGCACAACTACTCACACCACCCCGAGCAACGACGGCTGACCACTATTCCATCCACCAGCCCATCGTCATTCATCCGGCCAGACTATTATTGTCCATCCACCGATCCCAAGGGCCGCTGTGCTGTCGCAACCACTCGCCACTGGCCCCCAGCTGACATGCGCTGTACAAGCAGCAGTACGGGCTCCCGGACTGTCGCTGTCGACCCCCAATGCGACGATCCCTTGTCCAGCACCAGCAGCGGGTGCAAACATCACTGCTCCCGTGCTGCTCCCTTCGCTTGTGGGCGCCTGGAGGACCACGGACGCTCCGCCCATGGATCTTGTCATCCCACACGTCCCAGTCAAGCTCGCAAATGGCGGGAGGACGCCACGATTGGAGGCATGGAGAGACATCGTGCGGCACTGGACGGTGGGGGAGCCCAGGCTCCGTCTCACAATGCCTCTAAAAGACTGGCCGTCCCATTACTACAACGGACGGAACCGGCAGAAATTCAACGCCTTGTACCACCAGCAGAGCATCGTCGCCAAGGAGTTCCTCCATGTGTAAGTCGGTCGTCCCCCCTCGCTTCACTCACTGATTTCACACAACATTCCAGGTTCAAGGAGAACGAAGAAGACTGGTACAAGGCCTATGGAAGCGCGCTAGCTCAAAGCCACTCGGAGTTGCTCAAGGAGATCCAGTGGGCGCGAAGATGCCATCCTGACGCTAGGGAGCGCCATTGCTTCCTCTTGAACGAGGCCCAAGCCGTCTCCCCTCCGGCTGCTGGCGAGTAGTAGCACAAACGCCCGCCCACCACGCAATTCCATCGTACTATCATATCATATAATCACACATCGTGCTGTTCCTTCTCCCTTGTCTTGCGCTTCGTCGGTTTCCCGCATCCCATTCGTTTCGTTTCATTTCGTTTCTATTTTCTCATTTATCACTCTCACAGTTCTCTTGGGCACTGCATACACACATTCAACAGCTTCCCGTCATGTCATATCATCCCACATCGTGCTTCCCCGATCACCGTTCCTTCTCTCGTCTTGCGCTTCGCTTTTATTTTCTCATTTATCACTCCATCATAGTAGTTCTCTCGTGGGCACTGCCTAGTATGCACATTCCACGCCTCCCCGCTTTCCTTCGCACGCCCTTTGGTTGTCTCGCATTACTCTAGTACCGCCACTATTTAGTTATTGCATTGATTGGCAATAGTAGGCCAACGGTAGCAGTCACCTCGTCACGCCTATTGCATATCGTGCCCCCCCTGACCCGATCGATCAAGTTACAGTAAGCGGCCTGACAGCAACGCGTTCGCGGAGATGCTGGTGGTGACGAGAGTGACGGCTGTGACCAGTGATGTCATCGCACTTTCCGGGCACGGCGCAGCCTTCCCCGTATGGCACTTTTCCGGCCGCCACTGCCAAAGGCTGGCACTAAGTTCAGATTACATAGAATGTCACTTTGTTCGCAGCATCCGAGTTGGAGATTTTGATTGACTCAGTCGCTAAGATCGGGTGTTGAGGGCCCCCCCGGCACCCTTCTCATCGCCTCGCACGTCTTAATGAGGTGAGTATTATCACAGACCGTGCCTTAGTGATTCTGCTCTCGCTTTTCTTGGGGGGGCTTTGATCACCCAAGGATTACCGCTTCAATTAGTACCTGGTCGTTGGAGGCATTTTGATAACATTCTGAGACTTTTGATTGGCTGGTCTGAACAACCTCAATGTGGAAGAGGTGGCCACCAATCGGGAGGCCGCGCATTCAACAACCGAAGCCGTACCACCTGTCTAGCACAGAGATCATAAGCCAATCGACTCCATGGCTAGCTCCTTGGTGAACTTCTCCTCTCCGGTTACAGGAATGAAAGAAAAATCCCTTGCCACAAAGAGTCAAAGACAGTTCATTTCAGTGGACAATAAAGCATTCTAGAATTGTTCTAGAATTCTTGAAAGATGTGACTAGTGGCACGCATGTTATCATCAACAGGGCTTGCGACCTGTTACGCTGCTACACACTTGTGGCTCCATGCTAATCAACAGGCAGACGCCGGCGTACCTGAGTGGAGTAGCAGGCATCAACTTCCTTGATCGGACAACTGAACTGGTGCATTTGATGTTCAAGTACTTTGCAGAAGCCGATAAGTCAAGCCGCAGATGTTCTCACGTATGGAGAAGGTAATCGATGTATGGTTGTCAGTAAATTTGGTATGTATTATCGCACACTTTACCCGGTGCTTGAATGCCATTTTCCCAACAAGAGGATTGCGTACTAACGTATCCCGACCTGTCCCGTTGAGCCTTGCCAAGGATCAAACCGGGAGGGTTCCGCCACACAGGGGCCCTTGGGCCTGCTCACCTGACATATCTCAGGCCTCCCATACCAGGTTTCCCTTCTCGTGGACAAGGTAGCTGTTCATGTGCTCTTGTTGTATTCCATTTGTTGTGCACAATGACTATCGCGACGCCGTCTTCTGCTCTCAAACCCTGACAGACATATGATGGAGGTGGCTGTATCTACATAAGTCCTCACAGCAGGAGTTCCGCATGAGCTTACAGAGAGTATATGAAGACTGGATCTTGATAAATACATAAATTTAAAGTTCTTTCTCCGGCCTCAGCCACTGCACGTTGTCTTGCCCTCGCCAGATCTTGCACTAAGATATCATATCTTCACGCGATGGGAGTAGAACCTCACAGGGAAAAAAATATAATTAGGGGGAACTTAAGATTATGTGCTGTGCACATGGCATTCCTTGGATGGGGAAAAGGGCAGTAGCAGATGTACGGCTGTACAAGCCCGCTGCGCTCTGTGATGGCCTTTCGATCTTTTTTTGATGTTTGTTGTGCAACATCAAATATGGAACCAATCAAATCGGATGATGATTTTGGGCGACATGGAGCTGCTATTGATGATGAAGACAACGGACATGCTGAAATACTGATTGAAAGCATGCCTGTTTATATTGACTGCATGTACTTGGCACTTTCCCGGTAGACATGCACCACAAAAGGTCGGGATCTAATCAAATCTTCGAAATGTGATCTGCAGTATGAGACGTTGGGCAATCATGTAAGCATTAGGTTGCAACAGATTGCGACCAATCACACAGCTACTAGTAGTGTGGAATAGACGATTGCATGATAGCAAAGTCCGGAGCACTTGTCCGGGGTACAGTAGTGTGGCACCACGCTGCGCTGGGTGGCGCATAAAAAGGGAGGACAGGAGGCTGACCACCGGCATGATTAGCACCATGTTCTCAACGACTGGTAGCACCAATAGCAGCACTGCCGGTCCCGTCAACCCGGTGCCATCCAAGGACGTCGCACACATGCAGACGAGTACAATAATTGGTATTGTTCTGGGATCGAGTGAGTACCATCATGTAGCACATGGCGGATCATACCAACGAGTAACATATAAAATCCCCATCCCAGTATATTTCATTGTGATTATTGTTGCCTGCTGGACAACTTCATGCTGTATCCGTCAAACTGATACTCCAAGAGGGCACCAGTGCCTGCCTGATACTCAAGGTTCCTCAGGGGGTTCGACCACAGTTTGGATGTCAAGAACGCAGAACTTACCAAAAGTACAGGTCGCTCTCCTGCAACTCTAGAAGCCTCCCATCCTCCATTGTTGGATATACATATGAAATCGACTGTAGAGATGGGTTTTGTCAGTGGCGCTGAACCTCGCAAGCGCTGAGCGACTGCGGAGTTTAGAAATAAACCCACTGAGTTCAAGGATCTTATTGCTGTCTACAGCTGATATTGTCCACTCTTTTCAGTACTGCACACCGTGCTAAGGAGAAGCCGACAGATATGGCACTCATCACTTTCCGCAGTCCTATCATTGTCACCTGGGTGACACCGCTTATGTTACTAATTAGTAACGGAGATACATAGCTGTCAATGTTACTACTTAGTAGGGATAATGGATTCTGCAGCACTTCAGCACTTCGCGCAGCACTCAGCTGTTACCTTAGGAAGACTACGGTTGACGTTAGCGAGAAGTCCACGGTTGAATTTGCACAAGTCGCGTCATCGGACAGTGCAGTGTTGACGAGGCCAGTGGCATGCCATGACCGCCAGATGTCACGTGGTATGGCATGCCCGTGGTGGTTCATGGCGAGCCCATGCACCTGGGTAGGCCGTGTTATACGGTCAGCGGACGATGACAATCGGCCATGCTACACGGGCTGGCGGAAGTGAGGCTTATGACTAGAGCTTTGCTGTATCACAGGGGTCAGCCCCCGACAGCATTGTCACCAAGTGACAACAGTGGGCCCATGGCTCTGTTGTCATCACGGGGTAGGGTGAAAGTCTTAAGCCGGACAAATGGGTGTTGTCATGAAAATACTCGGGCTCAGAGGAGTAGCATACCAATAGAATAAGTGAGCCAGTACGCAATGGAGGCAGTGTGGTGAAATCTGACGGCAGCAATAACACCATAGTGAGCTGGTCAATCAGCATTGCGGCATGGTCAACAGTGTGGCAAAGTCAACACTCCGGCATGTTCAACGAGATGATGTGCCGATGAGATGTTGTGCCGCTGATATGTGGTGCCGACGATATGTGGTGCTGGGTGTTATGTGTCGGCCGCATCTATTGCTGCATCAATTTAGTGCCGACGGTTCCTCGTGCCGGATCTTGGCCTAACGGTAGTTACTTAACACTATATGCACGGCGATACATCTATATAGAGGTCATAGTATCTAGGGCCTAATGGGTATACAGGGAGATCAACTTTGTGGCCCAACGCACTCAATGGGACACCTATCCACATGCCTTCCCAACTATATAGTTGTTCCCGCATTGAGGGCTTGTTTAATCCTCTGGGACACCCCATTCATGGCTTGTCACTTTAAAATGTACTTGCAAGGTTTGCCTGCATAGCTAGATAACACCTCTGCTAGGGCCTGCCCAATGCTATGGGATACCATGGCCATTGCCTGTCAGACTGAGCTGGGCGCACTGACTATAAATGATGCTGTCTCCAGGGCTTGCCCAGAGTTATGGGACACCACACCTGTGGCTAGCACCCCTTAAAGGTACAGTCTCTGCACAGCCCATTGGAATGCAAGGGACAATAGTTCCATGGCCCTTTGGTAAGAAAGGGACTCTGTTGTTACAGCCTGATCAAAGCCCGAAACACACTATTCCTCTGGCCTGCCAACAGAAATGGCAAACCATATTTAGGGCCTGATGCAAAGCACGGGACACTGGCACTGCAGCCCTCCTACTCACTCCTATTTGTTGGGCTCTATAATAGAATAGAGAACACTATATCCAGGGCCTCCTGCTCATATAGATGATACGGCACCTGGGGCTGTTATGTAATCATGGGACACCATCATATGGGGCTTGACACATTGTGTGACACCACTTTAGCGGCGTGCCTTGGGAACTGCAGGAGGCGGGGCCTACTCTGCTACTTCTAGCCCCTTGGCCGCAATTCCATGGCTACCCTGCTGCTTTGGCTGCCATGCTGCTAACAGTCCTTCAGCAGCAGCGGCTATCCCTGGTTCTCTGGCCACATTGCTGTGGCATACCTTTCTTTTGCCGTGATACCGCGGCTGTACTTGTCATAGTGGAGGCCACCACTGCCGCCCGGCCATGATTGGTTACAGCCATCACAGCCGCAAACTTGACAACCAGCATAAGGTATCAACTTGCGGCACCCATTGTATTGGAAGATGCAGATGACACCTCCACCCAGACATGTGCTATTCCCATTCATGCCGATGTGTTCCCTGTGTGATTTCTGCCTCATTGTTAACCTGGCCGGGTGTTGCAGCCGCAGCTCAGACTTTGGCCGGCAACATTATATCACATGTGTCGCTTTGGCCAATATTTGATTAACCAATTATTGTTGTGATGAACATATATGTAGGTATTCATACAATGTTTACCTACCACCCAAAGACTCCTCCCATTTCTGCCGCAATGCATTTGGTGCACGGGTTAGCATCTCAATGTCCTCCATCCTTTTTGCACAATGCTGCATCACCTCTATATGATATTTGAGGGCATTGTCCGAGCTCCGCAACATATTGTCGCAGAAGTACCGTGCATTTGACAAGGCCTCGTCGGAGGTATACCCAACGGTGAGTAGAATGGTGACCTTTCTATCAGCAACCTTGGAAAAGCTTTAGTATCTAACACAACATGAATAAGGGAGCATACCAGGTCCGGCGGAAAGAATGCCTCTGCCTCCGATACCATGTCCCGCAGCGGCCGCGTGCTGTACCCTGCCGTACATGGGCCATGGCCATTTACCCACCACGAGTTTGCCACTTGAAGCGTACTTGGAACCTGGACTTCGGCGGCCTTCGCATGATAGACGTTCAACTGTCGCATTGCCACATACAGTCTTGCCAGCGGCAGATCTTCTAGTACGACCATTCTGTGCACCCTGCTTGCCATCATTGGCAATATCATCTTTGCACCCATAGCCTGGCATGCGGCAAGCACACGTTCTAAATTTGCCTGGGGGCTCATGAGTGTGTTAATCAAATGTAATCATTCTCCACTTACCACTTCTGTTTGTATGTTTGCATACCATTCAGCTGTGGCCAGCATCCCCTCGGGCAGTTGTTGAACTGTGTGCACCATCCGTCAAAAGTGGACTCCAACGTATTGCAATACCATGGACAGTTCGCAGGTTTCGCGCAGTTCGGATGTGGTATTCATGATTGATGGTGTGATGGCCAATTCGCCCTAAGCCTTATAACATTCAGGCAATCAATGTTCTCACGGTCCACATGTCACCTGATGCATAATTACCACATTGTGCAACTGGGCATGTGTTGTTTCGCACCGGCCAATCGCCGATCAGCCTTGTTTAGTGGATCTAGCCGATAATGGAATGTGTTGCATTGCTGTTTGCAAACAGATGTCCGCAGGATGCCGCACATCCCCCACTAAAATTTTTACTCCCCACATTGTCAAAAGTCGTCCTGTATCCAATGGCCGGTGCAAATGCTGTGCCATCCAACTATACTTTGTCTGACATCATGGCATCATATATGCGGCGCCACTTCCTGAATGAAGCATTCCCAGACTTAAATTCCCCCACCCCGGAAACACTTCTGTCCCTGCCGGTGGACGCAACTGTAGCCATGAACCAAATTGTATCCACCATCACACAGGCATACCATAATCGGAGTGAGCCAATTCTTTTATAGTTCTATTATCCCTTGCTTGATATCCGCTGAAGTTTCGTGCGGCATTGACTTGATTAGGTTGTCTGAAAGCCTTGGACCAATGCAATCCGGCACAAATGAGCAACAGGAGATTAGGGTCCTCCGTAGACATCCTTCCTCTTTGACTGGGACCCTTTCCCGGCCCACCATTATTCTGGGAGAAGGTGACACAATTGCATTGTGGTATCTTCCCGGAGCTCTAGCTCCCTGCATCCAAGTATGGTATCATTCCACTCTCATTGTCCACTGTTGAGGCCTTTGTTTCTAGGAGCACATCACGGCATCCATTGATCCACTTGCAGATCCACTGGAAGAGAGTATTACTAATCAATCATGGCGTACAACACACCAGTATTTCAAGGATGACGTGGATATTTTCGGGTGCTTGGAATTCTCTCCGGCACGGCACATGCTCGGCCATTCTGTGAGTACCTTGTTCTTTTGACAATGCACTTGTTTGATCTTCTGCTAGACCCCCAATGACATTCCGGGGGTGTCCAAGGCTTTGGCCGGTCCTACGGGCTATCAATGGAGCAAGGATATATGTCTTCCGTCAGCAATACTTTCAGGTGTTCTTTCTATTATCCATCTGCCTCTATACCATGCCGGCCACCTTGCCATGCAACACTTGACTGACTGGGCGACCGGCCATGATCCCGGAATGCTGGCGGCACTTGAAAACTGGTCCACTGTCTTCACCAATATCTCGCTAATTGTCAATCGAAGTACCCCCCTCCACAGGGACCCACACTCTCGAGCAGATTGGTATGACATGCTAGTCAGTGTCGGTAATTATGATGATTGTGCACTGCACATTCCCAGTCTTGGGATTCAGGTATTGTACAATCCCGGCACTGTCGTTGCATTTTCCGGCTGGCTCTTTCGGCACGGCGTCAACGAGGTTGATGGAGCGAGGTGCTGTTTGGCGTATTATATGAGGGATAATATTCACCATTGGTTGAGGGTGCCATGGCCTCTTGATTGGGTGACGCCAGATAATGTCCGCAATGCACTGGTGAAGCATTGAATAATTAGCTTCCTGATATGATTGTTTGTTGTACTAAAATGTAATTCTGATGGTATGTAGTCCAAATTTGTTGGAAGTAGTTTGTAGTAGATACTATCTGAACGTGTGTTGTGCCGATGGGATGTAGTGCCGCTCGGCGAGCCCAAAGTCGATTCCGGCATGATCACAATGATCCGGCTTGGTCAAGTGTAAACATTCAACAGGGCGGCACATTCATCATTCTGGCATAGTCAACACTTTCCGGCAGATTCAACAGTTCGGCACAATTATAATTCTGGCAGCATGAACTAATCTAGCATCAATCATGCTGTTGTGTAGTGGCGTGTCAGGATGCTTCCGGCAATGTGTGCCACAATGATGATAGTGCCGAATTGTTGATTGTGCCAAACTGTTGACTGTGCCGGAATGATGAATGTGCTGAATGGTTGATTGTGCCACAGGGTTGACTCTGCCACAATGTTGAGCCAGAACGGTGATTGTGCCAGAGGGTTGATTGTGCCGCAGTGTTGACTCTGCCGTAATGTTGACAGGCCAGCACAATCAATACTCCGGCACAGTCAACACTCCGGCAGGATCCACATCCCGGCAGTCAACAGGCCGGCACAATCAACACTCCATCAGCACAATCAACCCTTCGGCGCCATCAATAGTCTGGCCCAGTCAACACTCCGGCACCATTACCAGTCCGGCACAGTCATCATTCCAGCACAGTCCTACCTCAGAGCGTGCTCGACCTGGACAGCTTGTGCCGCAGTGTTGACTCTGCCGTAATGTTGACAGGCCAGTACAATCAATACTCCGGCACAATCAACCTTGCAGCACAGTCAACACTCCGGCAGGATCCACATCCTGGCAGTCAACAGGCCAGCACAATCAACACTCCGTCAGCACCATCATTAAGTCAACACTCCGGCACACTCAACCCTCCGGCACAGGCAACATTGCAGCCGAGCCAACACTGTGGCACAATCATCATTTCGGCACAATCACCATTCTGGCTCAACATTGCGGCAGAGTCAGCCCTCCGGCACAATCAACCTTTCAGCACATTCATCATTCCGGCACAGTCAACATTCTGGCACAATCAACAATTTGGCATCATCATCATTGCGGCACACGCTGCTGGAAGCATCCTGACACGCCGCTACACAACAGCATGATTGATGCAGTGAACTATGACACATAGGTTATAGCTAGCTGTTGCACTGGCACACAATGGTTTCTAGCTGCGGTAGTTGATTGTTATCAATGCCAGCAGTCATGGAACTACGAGGACCACAGCCGGTAGGCCCATGATTGCACCTCTTCCCTTGGCAGATTTATATTTACATATTGGCCGAAGGGTGTGCATGCATGGCATTCAATTGCTGCTGGTACATGGCTTTTCCATTCCGGCTACCAGCGAATCTACGTGCCACTGTTCATGACCCTCCCATTCCATCATCCATTCATTCCAAGGTATGCACCCCATAAATACCTTGCAGTTGCACCTTGTTTTCTCCACTAACAGCCACTCGATGATCCATTTTAAATATGTCCTCTTTGCATACCATATAGTGGTATTTGATGCTGATGGTCAATGCCAATCATACACAACCAAGTCTACCATACATTTGACATTGCTTTGCTGCATAGCATGCTCTCCCCATCTTTCCGCTCATATTAGCCTCCTCCTTTTGATCTCTCCAAAGTGTTTCCCTATACGAAAGAAATTGTCTTGTCCAGGTGGCTTCACATGTCAATAGTTTTACCTCTTCGTCTCACCTGTCTCGCAATGCTTTTGCCCTCAACCAATGCACCCGGTAAACTATACATGTCAGTTGGTGTTAACATGAGGAGCAATCATCTTACATTCAGACATCCAATCATTGACCTCTGTATCCCGCGGCACATCCATTGTCCAAAACCAGGCCAAAGTGTCATCCCTATGACCCCTTGCATTTGGGTCGGCAATGGTTGCACTGATCTTTAGGTCTTCTTTCCTCAACATTTTGTATCGGTTCAATGTGTTGCCGCTTGCATTCAATGCTATCATTTGTTTCCGGCACTGACGATATATTGCCGCATGCCACTGCACTTTCACATCGGCACTACCCACCTTCCCCCAGGCCCTCGTAGTCATATTGTATGTCCTGGCATGTCTGACATCGGTCCGGAAGATGACTGCCTTGTGTGCCAGCGAAACCCTTAGTTCATGTAGAGCATCGTTGGCCTGACCTTCCCTCAATCGTAACTCCTGATCCACCATGGTTAAAAGCCCCAACCTATCGGCTTGCTGCATCCCCAGGTACGACGGCAAGGGCAGTACCACAGCATCCGAGTAGTTGGGATCTTGTGGGTGGAATGTGTCTGAAAATACATCTTCACCATCACCTTCATCGATGTCCGTTGTGGAAATGAGATTATCCGAGATGTCCTCATTCCAATCTTCGCCTAGAAATTGGGAAGCTGATTCACAGAGCCGATCAATTTGCATCTGCAGGCGGTCCTGCCGGCGGGCAATAGACAACCTTTGTGTTTCTGTCGCCCTTGCATGAATGTGGCGGACATCTATGGCCAAAATAATTTGTGATTCTTCGGCTTTCAATACCCTTGCCATCCATGTTGCTGCCCCACGCATACGACCATCCGGTCCCTGATTACTTATAATATCCATTTCGATCGACTTCGTTGTTTGAGCTGTCATATACATCAAATTGGTTTGAAATCAGCCAAGCAAGTAAATACCTTTTTCCAGCTGCACCTCAAATATGTCCATTGATTTTGGATCAGTAGCCCTATTCTCCAAAGCCGATTTCTCTTGCTGTGCCCAAAGCTCATGCAATTCGACCGGAACCCTTGTATCAAGCTCCGCAAATGCTCCTTCCGCGGACATCAGTGCCTCTTGAGCATTCTTCAATTTTCTTTTCAGGGAGATGGCTGTGCAATATGTCATTGGCATACTTCACCCAAAATCTGCAAGATATTGTGATACCACTCACGCATCCGCACCATCTTTAAGGTTGTCATTCATTTGAAAATCAAGCAGCTCCTGTCTATGCGGCGTTGCCATTCCGCAGGCCGATGGCGAAATGATGTTAAGAGAGGACCAGAGAGTCTCCATAATTTCACCATCAACGCGGCCTACACCAGAAATGAAATTGGGAGCATATTGGGTGAAACATTCTGCCTTGTGACCATGTACATGCCAGAGCCCAATGCTAGGTTGAATCCATAGCCCAGGTGGTAAGGATATAAAATTGTTTGCTTCTAGCCAGTGCTTTAGGTTTTTGCTGTATTGGCAATTGATGTCATAAAAGGTTATGACTTTTTGTTGCGGATCCATCCCATGTTGCATGGCATGTGCCAGGGCATAATCCATATTTACCTGCCTATCTTCCTGTTAGGGTGGAATGCATGCAACATGTCGGCACATACTGCTCTCCCTTCTGAAAGTCAACCATTGCATGGGGTACAAAGCATCCATGCCGCGCACATGCACACCCGCCAATTCCAGTAGATGCCAGCTGATTTCTTTTAGCATTTGCCTGGTTTACTGCTCGATGGTTGCTACAGTCAGATTTCTGTGAATTCCATTACAATGCTGAACCATATTGTAAACATGTGCAATCACAAACCTCAACCCGGTTCAATGTTCCGGCCAGATAATCCTTATATTCCAGCATTGTAACCATGAATCCCATTCCGTCCATGAGCCAAACTTCATTAGCTGAATTCTTTGGTCGCATATGCTTGGCCTTGAAGTTTCCATCCATCACGATGGTCCTAGAATATTTCCACCTATATCGCGCAGCTGCTCAATAAGTACAAGTAAAAATAAAACATTACTTACTCTGAGAGGTCTACATCTTCACTGGATGGAATGTTTACTCCTGGTTGTGGGCATGCCGGACAGAACAGCACCAATTCCCCCCTCTTGGGATCAGGAGATCCTGGATGAAAACCTTGACATTTCAACAGCTTTAACAGCCTCCACATCCTCGACACCCTGAGTAGCTCTCTGTATCTGTTCTTGGATCAGTGTTGGTGGTGTCATCGGGTCCTTAATATCATGCTTTGAACTCACCGGTACAAGGCCGGGAAATGCATTGGATGTGACTCGCCGAAGCTTGCTGTAATAATTCATGGCAGAGGTGCCGCACTCCACATTATCCATAATGAAGTCATCCAATACTTGGAAGGTGAATACAGTCCTAGGTTCCTTTGTAGTTGCCAGGAAGAGTCCTGCTTTGACCAACTGCAAATGCGAAGCTCCTGCATCTGAACAGTTACAATACCTCACATCGCAAAAATGTACCCCAGATGTATGCACTACAGTTAGGCAAGACCTGTCCGTTCCTCCAGAAAGATGATGTGGTCTTGGTTGGTCCTGAATATCCTCCCATTCATCCTCAACATCACCAGCAATGTCCTCACCATCCATCCCGCCATTTGGACACGGATCCCCACCATGGCCGAGGTGTACCACCAACCCAGCCTTCTAAATGAGTTGTTGCTGTATGCCACGTAGAATTGATGACTCACCAGTCGTAATGATGATTCCTCAAAGAATGTACCGTTCCATTGGTCCACCCGGTGGAAGGGCCGCAACTTGTGTTCCTTTCTGCAACAGGAACTGCAGAGCAAGGGCCGGTGGATGCATTCAGCACATCTGTACGTGCCATCTCCTTGACACAACATGCAGACCCTTGGGTGAGGGGGTGCCTCCATGTCCAGAAGGACCTGGAGGTACCTCTGCTTGTATGGCAACCATGCCAATAAGTAACTGTCCTATTATGCCTTCAGGAGGACATGGCAAGTGCAGGATCAGAATAAATCACACACCTGATTCTTTGACACACCTGTTCTCTTTCGGGGTGGAAGATCATCCATGGAAATGTATGGCTGGCCATCATCTGGAAACAGTTGGGATTGTTCTAATCCTATAGATGCTGACTGGGTCGGAGTGTCATTTGAAGGAGCTTTTCCATGACGGGCCTTCTTTCGGGGCGTTGCCTTCACCATCTATCTTATCAATAGATCCCCTCCTTGATTTGAATGCCTGCCATGTTACATGAACCACCGGAGTAGAGCTACCAGCAGGTTGTATCTTGGACTTTGCCATGAGTGGTATCTGATGAGGAAATCCCTGCACAAAGTCTTTCCACATTGTATCTCACTGAAGCCTCATTGAAACAGCACAGACAGTGATCGGAAAGGGATCTTTGGATCTGCTGATTTGGATCTAGCTTTTGTAATATGGACTTGAAGATCAGGCACCAATGCAAAAATCCCATATATGGTGGCCACTACTGAATTAGATCCTAAGTTAAAGTCTGGAAATAGCTTGTTAGCTGCCAAACAACATAGCCGGCCCCAGAAGTAGCTAGCTCACCAATGGACTTTCCAAAAGAGGTTGGCGTGGAGGAATTGAACACTAATTGACATGGGAGAAACAATAGCTTGGGAATCCTTCAACAAAGTGTCCGGGACTTCTCTAGCACAGCACCACTCAAAAAAGTATCTAAGTCTACTCAACATACAGCATGGCCCGCAGTCATTCATCCAGCAGATCTATGGAGAATCCTGATACAGAAGATGAGCAAGACCATTCTTCTGACTCATCGGGCACAGAGGCACCACAAAATGTGGTAAAAACAAAACTCCGGGATGATGAGGTTGAGGTCCTTGAGGAAGCCTTGGAAGACTGGAAGGCAGCTGACAGCAACCAAAGGAAAGGTATGAAGAATGCCATGAAGGCAAAAATCAAAAATCTCCCTGCCAATAGCACACTCAAAGGACACGAATGGGAGAAGAAAAAAAAAGTGCGCCCCATTTCCATAACTTCACATGGACTACTGATGCATCAGTGATATCAGGCAATTAAAAATTGGTTGTATAACCACAGCCAAGCCCGTGCCCGAAAGGCCCTAGTAAAGTATGGATGTAGGTGGACTGCCAGATCAGTCGTAATGAAGTCGAAGAAAAAAGAAATCAAAGCCGAATTCGAATGGGCCGGAATTGCCCAAGGAAGCACAGGCATGATTAAAGGCTACCAAAAGGTGGTAGGATGCATCATGGGGAAGCTCACCCAGGAGGAAAGGGATGCTGCGGCAAAGCAGGCTGATGAATGGAACGAGGAGCAGCCGCCAGCAGAGGTCCAGGCCGAGTAAGTTTGACATGTTATCTCGACAATTATTCATCTGCAAACAGAATGGCCGAGACAAAAGGCCGACAATATGTCAAACAGTTTGCGCAGGAAATGTGGCAGCAGTGTGGGATGCGGGTGGTTGTGATGGCGGCATGGAAGGGCCGGAATGGTCAGCCCATGATGGGAATGTATGTCACTTCTCACTTGTGGTATTTGTATACTCACATTCACAGGCATGACTTTAATTCGGCATTGGGACAAGGGAAGACCTTTGCCGATTGGGATGACATCAAGCACCACTGGGATGCCTATGCACAGCAGGCCATAGGAGGGGAAGAACACGATGATAGCGATGAAGATGCCGGACCGACGCTCTGCCAGAAGAAAGGGCAGAAGAGGCCGCAAACTGTTTTACCAACAATGGAAGATGGCACACCAATGATTCCGATCATCCTCGATATGCAAGCATTGGAGAGAAAGGATGTTATGAGGACCTTTGTGACATGGCATTATCGTAAGTTCTTCCTTGTAAATAGACAGAGAATTGACCCCTTGCCGCAGGCAAGGCATGCGGCAAGCCAAGTGCCAGTGTTCCTTGGGCTGCCATACATGCAAAGACCGGTATCTACATTTCATCTGTGTACCTGCCGCGGCATTGGGAGTTCAAAGAGCCGACCCGGCTCACAAATCAGGAAGTTACAAAGGTACTGGAATTCTGGCACGATAGGCAAGTGACAGATCTGGAAGATGTACTGACATTTCACAAATGGAGAGATATGGATGGTGGATTACAAGATCCAGTATCAGATTGTGAGGACTCAGTGGCCGGAATGATAAGTGCAGCAAAGCCGCCCCTGAAAGGTTAGTTCTGAATACTTTTATCAACTTGTTTTGACTGGTTCAAAGAACCTGTGGCACGAGATGTGGAACTTGCAAGCAGTCGGAAGAGGTGGTGCACAATTGGTATGGATCTTTCAACCATGTTATGCAACCATTGACATGCATAAAAGAAGAGGCCCCAGAGGAGAGGGAGTCCAGTGCAACAAACAAAAACCAATGCCAGTCAAACCAGGATGATGGTACACCCCATCCATATTCCAAGCATTTGATCCTCCTACATTTGGAACATCCCTGTCCGCAAGCCATACAACGCCCATTGAACAGCCTGGTCAGTTCCTTTGAATATTTTTGTTGTCAGAATATGAAGTTTATATATAGAGGATGACTCAGATGGTGGGACCATCTTGACGAAGAGCATCAGAGGCACTGATGGCACGGCAGCCGGCCGAACCTAAACAGCAAGGTGGGTATTGGTCTCAATTACTTGGAAATGGCACATATTCTCATATAAGAAAAAGCACATATGGATCCCGGCAACGTCAATGCTAATGGACCAATGAAGCCAAAGCCCCGGGTTAAAAAGAACACAGCCGATGCGCCGGTGGAATGTAAGTTTGCCTATTTCAATATCCATTTGAGCAATTCCGACAAATGATAGTTGGTGAATTAACTATGCATTCCATTGGCAACACAAATGGGATGGAGGGTGGTTGATCAGGGGATGATGATGCCACACACTCTGGAGGCAAGGGGAAGCGGGCTGCCAGCACATGCCGGATTGCCAGGGCTCAACATGTCAATGCCATTGCCGGGCCTAGTCAACCGGAACGGCAAAGAAGGCGGCCAAAGCGGCCCGATGCCGATGTCCCTACGCCCAGCCCAAAGAGACGCCGTAAATAATATACTTGTAGAATAATTCTATTGTCAAATCTGCCATGTCTTGTGCCGAAAGATTTTATTGCTGCACTACTGTAACAAAACTACAGCTTGGAGGGATCTAATACTACCACATCCTCAGGGTGATCGGACTCAATTATGTCACCATTCTCGCCAAGTTGGGCTGACCTAGCCAACATATCCCGCACATTTGCCAACATCGCTCTCCAGCACATTTCCGATCTCCACAACCTGGCGGTGTCG
The DNA here is from genome assembly GCA_037178675.1 of Scleroderma bovista. Taxonomy (NCBI): domain Eukaryota; kingdom Fungi; phylum Basidiomycota; class Agaricomycetes; order Boletales; family Sclerodermataceae; genus Scleroderma; species Scleroderma bovista. The sequence continues at coordinate 35,429 of JAYMGJ010000177.1, read as the reverse complement.
AGCAACGTGTTTGCATAATGAATGTAGGCCGCGATCATAGGGTGATCAAGGCTGGCATCGAGTGGGAGTAGGTCAGGCAAGTTCCTAGGAGGGACGGATGTAGCAACTTGCCTTGCAGAGGCCACTAGATGACAACTGATCAACTGATACTATGGATCAAGCCCAAGAGAGACTTACATGAAAGTGCATCACTCTGGAATGGATCCAAATGCTCATGCAATGCATTAATCCTGTCCACCATCTCAAAATATTCCACTGGATGATTGTTAAATACACATAATTCCTGCAGTAATACTGACTTACCATCCTCTGCATGCACGTGTTCCCGGAATTGTGCATGTGATCCAGATACAGCCTCAGGAGATGATTCTGCCTCCATTGGGGAGGTGGGAATCCGCTGGCTTGATGCCGGGCTCGATGGCGATGCTGGGAGCGATGGCAATGCTGGGAGCGATGGCAATGCTGGGAGCGATGGCAATGCTGGGAGCGATGGCAATGCTGGGAGCGATGGCAATGCTGGGCTGGATGGTGATGCCGGGCTGGACGGTGATGCCGGGACTGAGGATGCCAGCATTGATGGGGATGACGTCCCAATACGTGGCACATGCACTGGAGAGGGTGGGATCCATGCGGCCATCGTGGGGGATGGCAACGGTGGCATCCATGCTTGTGGTTAGGTGCCTTGGGATGATGGCCGAACCGATGGGGTAGCTGGCATTGCTGCCGGGGGTGGCATTGATGCCTGCGACCGAATGGTGAGGGTAGACGGCACATTGGATGAACTGGCAGCGATTGGAGGCGACGGTGGCATCCAAGCCTGGGATCTAGTCGTGGGGGTTGCTGCGCGCATCTCATGTGCTGAGGGGCCAGGGAGGTTGATCGGAGCTGATTGCGAGGGGGCCGGTAACTGATTGTTTGCCACTGTTGCTTGTCTGTTGCTGTCCCCAGACATTGCATCGTTGTTCCTCACAGACACATTTGTTTCACCTGTGCGCATCCCGTGGCGTGGGGGAGAGGGTGGCATCCAGTCCATGCTTGATGGCAGGCGTTCATCAACAATGGATGGAGGCGGGTGCCACACTGGCAGTGCAGGAATGGCTGATAACGATGTCATGCAGATCAGCTCAGAGGAGAGAAATTACTCACTCAATTTCCGCGGACTTGTGCTATCAAATCTGACAGACTTAGGTGGCATAGTGGTAGCAAAGATGCAAGTTGACAAGATGGAATTGACGTGGAATGGAAATCACAATTGAATGATTATATAATAATGGTTTCCATATATAGTTCATTTATCTCACCACTGGAAAGATTTGCTGATAGTGTGTTGTGCCAAAGGTATCGGCAAGTGCCGATGTTATACAAGTGCTGATGGTATTACAAATGTATGTCCTGCCGCCGGGGTGTGTGCCAATTGTCTACCGTATGCATGTTCCAATGGAATGCTATGCTGATTACAGTATGTTACCTCAATCAACACCTAATGCCGCCATCCACAGCAATTATAGATACTCTTGCTATTTATGTATATCGGTAACATCGAAGAATTACTGCAAAGGTAAATCTTGCATTTGCCGGCAAAAGATTGGGATAGTATCATGTACATAGTGCCAATAGTGTGCTGTGTCACAAGTGTGATGTGCTGATAGTATGATGTGCTGATAGTATGTAGTGCCGATAGTATGATGTGCTGATGGTATGTTGTGCTGATGGTATGTTGTGCCGATGGTATGTTGTGCCGATGGTATGTTGTGCTGATGTTGCTGTGCCGATAGTGTCTTGTGCGAATGGTTTGCAAGTGCCAATGTTATGCAAGTGCTGATCACTGTTGCAGCGGCATGGATGTAATGCCGCCGATGGTTGTGCCGATTGTATGCCGATTGTATGTGCCGATGCAGTGCCGAGTGTATGTTCTCCCTTGTATGTTCTGCTGATTGTGTTGTGCCAGTGGATTAAAAGTATGTTGCTCCTTCCAATACTTGATGCCGCCATACATGGCAATTATAGTTACATCTGTAGGACATATCTAGCCTGCTCTTGGTATTCATGTATATCAGTAACGTTGAAAAGTTACTCCACAGGTAAATTTGGGATGTGCCGGCAACATATTGGCAATGCATTCATGGCTGTGGTTGAGACCATTACTGGCATGTCTCTGACAGAGTTCTCAGGCTGTGTCAATGATTCACAAGGACAACTCTACATGCATAAATATACTTTACAATGTGATGTATATGGTATACATGGAATAGGAAGCGGAAATTGTACAAAAGATGTAGGTATGATAAAAGAAAATTAGTCCGTTTCCATTTGCAAACCGGCATCATGTGTGCATCGGCATTGGAACTGCCAATCTCCATATCAGATGCCAGCCACAACGTCTCCATCTTCCGGAGGGCTGATCTCGATTGCTGGAATATTGCTGGTCTCCATTGTTGCGGGCACTTCATCACATGATCGCTGTGTCAACTACACAATGTTGTGATCAGTAGCACATAGCTTGGTAATTGACAGACTTACCGTCATGGTGGGGCCCAGTCGCAGTTATCACTGGTTGGCTTGCTGGCACCCCTTTCATCGACCAAGCCTGGAGTTGTTGCATCCAGACTTGATGGCATGTTGCGCAGCGCGACCTGCATATCCATGGGTGCCGGTCAGCTCGCTTGAGCCATGTCTGGGACGGATTGCCAGATGATGCCATTTCTTCCAGCATTGTGGTAGGCGCTAGTGCCAACAGGCTTGGCGGACTGGGGTGAGCGCACTGCGAGACCTCGGGACATGTTGAGTCAGATGCCGGCTGTGTCGGTGCGAATGCCTGCCGCGATGCCGGACGTTGAAGATGGGATGGTGTTGGGAACAGCTGTTCCTGCATCGCTTCAACCACCTGCCGTAAGCTGGCAACTTCTCCGAGCGCGACGGCCAATCTTGCATTCGCTTCGTCCACCTTTCATTCCATTTCGGCCTGCTTTTCCCTCAAACGGACAACCTCCTCCTCGAGATCTTGTATATTCGACGTATTCGTACTGTCTCCCGGTGTTGTGGGAGGGTTCGTGCCACTGCCGGCGGCCATTGACGATGGACTTGCCGTCCTCAATGTCTTCCCTAGCCATGCTGGAGTATTGATCTGTACCCCATCAAAAACTGGATGGAATATCAATAGAAATAATATTAAATTGTTCGAATAATGAACGACTTACTTGGTTTCCTGGGTGGATTGGCCGCTGCTGGTGCCGGGGTCTGACGTTGGCTTTTTGCACACTGTGACCTTCCTCGGTTGAGCGTTGAGGGCGCAGATGGTGAACGCCGATGCGGTGCAGGTTTCCTCAGTGCTTGTGAACGCGACCTTGACCTCGCTCTGACTGCCGTCATCATACTGCATGCAATCTTGCTGCAGCAACATTGCCAGCAAGCACGGCCTGGGTTCGCTGCACACCGTCGATCTCGCTGTACACACTTGATGCAGCGATCCTTGTCATCCACCCACTCATAGCCTGCGTCTGGTGTCTGCATGTCGCGAACGTTTGGCCTTGGTCACTTTGGCCATGGTTGCAATGAGCCTTCTTCATTGTCACCGTTGCTGTTGATCGTTGCGACAGATTGGGCACGCTTCCTCAGCTTGCGACTGCGACTGCGGCCCCTAGGCACCTCATCATCCTCGATGGCATGGCTTCCTTCTGGCACTGCTTGTGAGTCCTCAGTTTCGCTGGGCTCACCTACTTGGCCACGACTGCCTTGCACCTCTGTCTCCTTTACCCCTGATGGTCCTGCCACTGCATTGTTCCCCGATGGCTCTACCGCTCTCCTCTTTCCCTTGTCCACCTTCTTCTGCAGCTTGCCTAGTTGGAACCAGGGATGGTCCCGGATATCGTGGTCCGTGGCATTAACAATGTCCGGGAAGTGAGGCCACTTCCCTGTCGACAGGATCACCTCTGGCGCCTCCATAAACTGGTCGGCAGCAACGATGATAGTCGGTATAATGAATCCTGCAGGTAACTCCTGCAGGACATTCTTGACCCGGCGCTATCATATCCTAATCAGTGAGTTGATTGATTGCAGATAAATTTGCCACGCACCACCTGGGCCCAGATGGTTGACACTGCTTCCGACCATACACCCTTCTCCCATGTGCTTCTCAAGCCATCAATCCGGCCTTGAATTATTTCAGCGGCCTGGGCGATGACTTCTTCTGCAGTGAGGGATGTAGCCGTTGACACGTCCTCTTGAACGGATGAGGTGGAGACGAACTGAGAACCTTCTGAAGTTGCCATATAGACTGTAAGGATGTGGAAATGGTAAAGCAGTGGTTGAGGAGAGGAAGAACTGGGTCCGATTGCCGTGCGGCCTGGAGGATGTTCAACGTATTATATAAGCATTTCACACCACAACATGTTTGCATTGTGGTCGCACACCAAAGTGGACTAAATCAAATATAGGTTAATAATTCAGCCACAAGTCCGACCAATCATTGTCCTGACAATTCGGCTAATGAACCACACTGCCGCATTTCATATTGCATGATGGCCGCATTTCTATTGCTTGTGATTGGCTGTCACAGTGCATTGTCCCATCACAATAATAAGGGATCTCGGATCGGCATTATGATTTGCCTTATTTTGGAGTGTGTCCCTCGGGGAACAATTGATGCGGCATGTATTAACACAGCCGCAGCTTGAGAAAGGGATCAATGCCGCATGTCAGTCATTGCGGTATGGCCATCATTAAGTTAATGTTATCATTGCAGTACTTATTTGCACAGCCACCAGCCTGGCTGCCACCGGCCAGTATGTCAGTGGCAAATGCCGGTGTCCACAACTGTGCCGACACTGCCACACGGCACGGTCATTCCCATATTGCCGCACATGCAAGCATGATGGCCGCACGGCTATTACTCCAGCACGTTTGTGATTCTCGGCAAGGTATTGCAGCACCTGCGCAATGGCTGCACAGCCATTACCAGTATTTATGTTGTGCCATTCTTGTAATGCCGCAATTCTATTATGCCGATGGTAGATTGCTGATGACATGTTGTGCCGCTGCTGTCGTCGGTTCAAATCCGACATTGCCCGAAAAACAATTCTGCCGACAGTCGTGTTCTGCCAACAGCCTTGTTCTGCCGACAACCTTGTTCTGCCAACAGTGTGTTCTGCCAACAGCATTGTTCTGCTGACAGTGTTGTTCTGCCGACAATGTGTTCTGCCGACTGCCTTGTTCTGCCGACAGTGTGTTCTGCCGACAGCGTTGTTCTGCCGACAGTGTGTTCTGCCAATGCCATGTAGTGCCGATTGTGTCGTGCCACACCTGGCTTACCGCTACTTTAGAGAAGACCAGATGCCCGGCCCTACATTTATACAAGGGATATAGTTCTAAGGGCCTGCTGTGTATATTGGGAGGCCAAACATTATGGCCGATCATACTTAAGGGGAAGCATATCAGCTGGCCTTCCCATCTAGCTAGGTGTCCCCAGACAGAGGGCTTGCTTAATGCTCTGGGACACCGCATTCATAGCCTGTCACTTTGAAGTGTACTGCAAGGCCCTCCCATATAGGTAGATAACACCTTTCTGAGGGCCCACCTAATGCTATGGGACATTGTACCTATTGTTGCCGTGTGCCCTGACTATATAGATGAAACTGGCTCCAGGGCCTACTCATAGTCATGGGACACCAATCCCATGGCTAGGTATTCTTAAAGGTACACCATGCATGCAGCCCATTGGAAAGCATGGGATGCTGTTTCTATGGCTGGCCCTGCAACAAGAAAGGGACACCAAAGGTACAGCCCAATGCAAAGCACAGGACACACTATCCCTCTGGCCCACTGACAGAAACAGGACACCAATACCACAGCCAAATTCAAAGCATGGGACACTGGTACAGAGGCCTTTCTATTGACTCCCGTCCGCAGGTTAGCCGCATTGCGGCACTTACTACCGTCCTTTTGCCGAAATGCTGCGGCAGCCCCCCTGCAATCCTCAGCCTGAATGTAGCGGCTACCCTGCAGCATATAGTCCTCTGGCCGCATGCCACAGCTCCCTTGCTGCATTAGGTCCTATTGCCACAGGCCATATCCTGATCTAGTGTACTAGTGTGTCAGCCCACCAATATTACTTGGTGACAACCCCTCCATGAGCCACCAATATGGCATGGTGAAACACCTTACCATTAGCCCACTCGTATGACATGGGGATGCACCATGGCTGGGCCCTATCTCAGCTGGCCATGTAGCACGGCCGATTGTCAGCTTCGTCTGTCCGTGTTGTATGGGACAATGCAGGTGCATTATGTGCAAGTACTACTTCCAGTAGCGAATGAAGGCATTAGAATTGTGACCACCATACTCAAGTTTATCTCAACACGCGCTACATCACGTCAAAAGCAAATGTCGAGGAGCATAGATCACCACACCTCTCTGCAAAAGTAATTTCCCCGTGAAAATATCACCACAATCGACATTTCACACAATGGTTCAAGGGGGAAATCACCAAACCGCAGCGGCGAAAGTGCAATTATCACTATCATACTAATCTACTTCAACCTGACCTGATAACAATATTTTTACCTCGTTCTGCGATAAAATGAGAAGCACAACTGCACCGAGGTGTGTGATATCGCTTACTCTGTAGGACGACCAGACCAGCGATGACCCTCATTGCATTCTTTCTCCCAATGCAATAATGCATCTTCATCCCAAATCTTTTCAGAGACGTCCCCTTTATCCTTCAAAAACTTCTCACACCGCAGAGGTACCGGCAGGTACTCATTATAAACTGGATGTCTACAAAGATGTCAGCATCAGGGATCGAAAACGGCTGTCCACCTTACACATAGCTGGGGTTATACTTGTATCCTTCGGAGTAGCCAAGTTCCTTCATGAGTTGTGTTGGGGCATTCCGGACAGCCATTGGGACAGGCAAGCTAGGATCAAGTTTCGCAGCTTCTTCTGCACGTTTATATGCCTCATAGGCACGTGTGCTCTTCGGAGCCTCAGAGAGATATGCAACAAGATGTGCCAAGTTAATACGGCACTCTGGCATACCGATCTGCTGGCACGCATGAAGAGCCGCAATTGCCTTGATAGCACGGTCAGTATAGTCACATTCATCACCCCCATCAGACTCACAAGAGTTAACGCCTGGTTATCCGCAAGTCCGATATCTTCACTTGCACAAACGACCATCCTTCGTGCGATGTAAACTGGGTCCTCTCCTCCAGTAAGCATCCGTGCCAACCAGTACATCGCAGCACTCCCCTGGCTCCCTCGAACGCTCTTGTGAAGAGCAGATATCATGTCATAACGACTATCCCCCGTCCGGTCATACGAGGTAGATACCGAGCGTCGCAAGGAAGTGATAAGATCGTCTTCCTTCATGTCGTTAGTGCAGAGTACGAGTTCCAGCAAGGATAAGGCGGTCCTCGCATCACCCGCAGAAAGAGAGACAACGGACGAAAGTACTCGGTCCGTTATATGAGGGAAAGACGAATACTTGCATGATTCTTGACTACCTAATACTTGAGAGGAGCCTTGTGAGCTGAGAGATCCGCCATCACCAAGGACATTCGTATCTGCGTCGTCTCTCTGAAAGACCCTGCCAATTGCACCCACGGCAATTTCTCGCACATCCTCGTCTGTAAGACGCTCCAGCGTCAAAATACTGGGTTATGAATGCATAAGAGTGCTACTGCGATCTCAAGTCACCCACCGACATCGACTTATAAGGGCGCTATTCAACTTGAATGATGGGTTCTCCGTAGTCGCTCCTATCATCTTCGCATGGAATGTGTGACTAAACCGACGCTGCAAACACTGCCGCCATATTCTCACCTGTATTTGGCCTTGTTCGATGTATGGAAGAAAAATGTCCTACACTCATGTCGTAAATTGAACTGCACTGGGAAGGGCAAACATACCTGTTGTGCCTTGTTGAAGCGGTGGATTTCGTCTAGGAATAAAATTGTCTTTCTGAAACATGGTCAATGTAAATGGATGAAAGGGCGGCACACATCGTACTTTCCAGTGAGTGCTAGCAACCCCTTTGCTTCTTCGAATACCGCGCGCACGTCGTTGATCCCCGACGAAGTAGCACTCAGCTCCTTGAATGTGCAATTTACCTCCTTCGCCAATAACCTCGATAGCGTCGTTTTTCCACAGCTGTGTATTCTTGAGCATGAATGCTATCAATCACATCTGAGAAACCTACCCAGGAGGCCCCCAAAATATGATGCTGCCCAACTTCCCATTTTTGACCATGTTCATCAGGAGAGAGTCCGACCCAATAAGATGCCTTTGTCCAATGAAATCGCTTAGCTGTCGTGGACGGAGCCTATCAGCCAACGGCGCGCCGGCAGTTATGGAGGGCTCATTCGCTTTCGCACGTTTCGCAAACGGTTTCTGTGTCAGCGCGGATGACTCCACCTTACGTTTCCTTACAACGGGGGTGTCCGTGGGTTCCGATGAGAAGTTCGAACCGCTTGGTTTGGTGTCACGACTCCTGGAAAAAATGGGAGCTATTTTACTGGTCGAATCTGCGATGAGACGAGATTGAGAGCCACGCTCTGGTGCACTCGAGCTCTCCCCGACTGTATGCTTTGCGCATCCACTGTCTATGTGTTCATTTATATCACGCTCGAAGACGGATTGCGAACATATTGGACTGAGGGCAATTTAGATATGGTATTGGTACCATAGCAGTGGACTAACCATGTTACTGTCAGTGACATTCAAAATTTGAAGATTGATTGGACATTTGTGGTGAACGCACCTCGATGAGACATGTTCGCCAGGCCCAGATAGCACTACCTAGTAGTCGTATCATGACATTGAAATATTGACACTCGTCTGACTCTGAAAGCAACGCGTTATTTGATACTATTTGTTCAAAAGAGCCCCTGATCTCAAAACTTGGGGTAGACAATTGTTATGTACCTAACTACTTCATGGGAGTCGTGCAATTCAAAACCCACTAGTGCAGGACTAAAGCTACGATCAGCTTCAACAGACTTTTACCCGTGCGACAGTAGGATCATGGTTGCTCGTCATGATGTATGAACTATTAGCCCAGGGGTTCACATGCACGTCTAGTCCCCTCCCCCCGCCACAGCAGTCGACACGAATAAATGGTCCAATTGTTGCGAGATACTGGTAGAGATATGTATAACGGTCCTGCCTCCTTGAGGAGACTCAACAGCAATTTGAAGACACTTGTTGTCAGAGTGACTTCATTGAAGTCTCCGCCAACGATAATGAATGCATTTATGTCGTGCTTGAGGATGCTGTCTACAAATTTCTTGCGCGCGGGGCGTTGTTAGAGAACATGCACAGTAGAAGGGTGACACTTACAGATATGATCTTAACCTGTTTGGCTCGTTTGTCTACATTTTCATTGACCATATGACGAGCATTCCCCCAAAGTCACGAGCTTCCCAACTTAGATATGAGGTACGTTAACAGTGAAGAAGTGGGAAGCCGTAACCGCCTTCCAGGCCGCAACAAGAGGCTCTCGAAAGTGCTTCCATCCCGTATTTCCTGGATTTATACGACCGGGGTTATAACTAGAAAAATGTAAATCAAATCAAAAGAATGTACCAGAAATCAAGGCCACAAACTTAGTCTGGTTCCAGGTGTAAATACGAATCATCCACCATGGGTACATTGTTCGGAACAGAGAGAAGACCATCTGGTCCAACATCTAGTGCAGAAAGCTGAGTTGTAGGGCCTCGGGTTGACCATGTCAGAAGAAAAGGAGCAGTTTAAACGTTCTGTAAGGCGTTCTGGGATGAAGCGCGGCTACTATGCGACAGCTGTATTTATAGCCTTGTCCACTAGATAAGGTCGTTCGCTTAAGCGTTACGAGGAGCCAAAGTGGAATCGTGGAAAGGAAGACGGACGAGTGTACCTCTAGTGCTCCTGCTTGGCACCTATTCGACAGCACGACTGACTCTGTTAACTCAACACGTTGGGCTCGCTTCGCGTGAAAAAAAAAAAAAAAAAAAATCAAGTAGTAAACGTTCGCCACAGAGGGGAAGCCGTCTGGAGTGATGCCTAGCACAGAAATCTGACCCATAGGTGGGGAAATGACGGGATCGACTGCATCAGACGAGTGAATGGTGAATTTGGCAAAATCCTGGAGCTCAGTCACATAGAGGTCATTTAGAGCACCCTCTTCTTGGTAGGACCGTACGTCCCCACTGAAAGAGATGGGATCGCCATTGAAAGTATGTTCTTAGAAGACTCATCCACGCATAGTCCAGCAAAAATGCTGTGCCATCTCTTGGAAAGCAGATGAATCATCGGATTGTCCTATGTGAAATTAAGATTGGGTCACTGGAGACTCTTGAACTCACTGCTTGGCTAGAAAGTGCCGCACACTCCGTCTCCCCTCTCACATACAAACTGACACCATGAATATCTGGAACTGGAATGGCGGAGGTAAACGAAGCAACGACAAATAACAGTAGCAGCCGGAACCCGACCGTCTTAAGACTTGTTCATTTAGCTTCAGCACTACTGATATCAAGTTTCCATAGGCAAGGAAGAAGCAAACACGGCATAATACTAGGATCAATTACGATCGGATTTTGTGAGCTCGACTGCGCTCACCAGTGACCACACAGCAGCGATACTCTGGAAATGTTCTAAAAGGTGTTCTGGGATGAAGTGCGTTACGATACGACGGAATGTCGTTGGTCACGATAGAGTTGTTCGCTTAAAGGTTATAACAATGGTGGAGAGAGTGTTTTAAGGGTTCTTGCGCGCCATTTCCTGAATGCGAACGCATGTCACTGAGCGTCAAGATTTTCATATCAGTGCAGCAGTATATGCGCATCCCCCGTCTAAGAGTGATCGGCTTATCTTTTTCCATTTAACGGTAACCCTCAGTGCTTCTACAAGATTACAAGCTATCACCCACTAACAAACAGGATATATCCACATTCTCATGCAGATGTGTCCTCCCTAGCATCTGCCTCCTCCTCTGCTAGGAGTCTTTCCACCTCCAATGCCGCCATACACCCGCTTCCAGCACTGGTAATAGCCTGTCTGTAGCGTTTATCCTGAACATCACCCGCCGCAAACACGCCCTTCACGCTCGTCTGGGCTGTTCCGGGGACAGTGATGATATATCCGTCTTCGTCTGTCTGAAGTTGGTTCCGTACCAAAGCTGTAGCTGGTTCGTGGCCGATGGCGTAAAAGAGTCCGTTCAGCGGTAGATCCCTCTCCTCCCCGGAAAGGAGGTTCTTGATGCGAAGGTTCTGGAGAAGCTCACCGTCACCCTGGCATTCAACTGCGACGGTATTCCATAGAATGGTCTGAATTGGATGAGGAAAACCTGTTGTCGTGACAGGTCAATTCTGACTTACAATCTTCGGGTTGCTCATCAATCGTTTAGCCATAATCTTTGAAGCACGGAGTTCTCCTCGTCGCACGAGTACGTAAACGTGCGAGCCGTACTTTGTCAGGTCTGTACCAAGGGTTGTTAATCCTTTACAGGAAAGTCTAGAAAACATTTGCGCTTACACGTGGCTTCTTCGACTGCAGAGTCACCACCACCGATGACCGCAAGTGGCTTGTTCCTATGCAAGGATAGCATACTAAGCTTCGGCCCAGAACACTACTGTCGAGCTGCAACCTACCTGAAAATAGGAACCGCACCATCGCACACAGCGCAAGCACTGATGCCACTCTGCCAGTATGTGTCTTCACCCTTGAGGTTGAGTCGCTTGGCACTTGCACCAGTCGCAATAATAATTGTATCGGAGGTTTCGGGATCCTCAGACTCTTTCCCCTCACGCCAGTAACGGAAAGGTCGTGCAGATAGATCGATCTTTGATATCGTCTCGGTGATGACTTGAGTCCCGAATCGTACCGACTGTTCACGGAATTTGTCCATGAGCTCGGGTCCCATTATTCCATCGGGGAATCCAGGATAGTTTTCGACTGTCAGGGTGAGGAGGACGTGTCAGGGAGAAATGGGCTAATGGGTGATGACTGACCATCGGTGGTCGTGGTAAGCTGGCCACCAGCAGCGAAGCCATTCGCCATGAAACCCTCGAAAAGGACAGGGTGAAGGTTAGCTCTGGCGAGATACAATGCGGCGGTGTGGCCAGCAGGGCCAGAGCCGATGATAACCTGCCCATCCAACGATAAATCGGATCCCCGAGAAATGGTGTGATACACACGACATTAGAATGCATTTTTGTGCTCTTAGGAACTGTCCCGTTCGTGATGGGGGCCATGGTGTGACTTGAGCGTGATTCTACGTGGAGGATGGAACAAGAAGAGAGAGCGAAAGCCCTGAGGGCGGGACGAAAGCGTAATAAGTTGAACAGCTTTACGGGCGATGATACTAGCAAGGAATCGGTTTTCGGCTCAAGTTCAGAGAGCAAGCACGTGACAGCTGACCCAGCATCTCTGGAATTTTTGTTTCATTTAGATCAAAATTATTCTTGTCTGATGAATACTACTAACTGCTGCGCAGATTGTTTGAAACACTCACCTGGGTAATTTAGTATATGTGAAGTGCATTTTGTAGAGGCTCTGCGCTTAGCCTTATGATAAGCTGTAACTACTTTGCTTTTTTAAAACGGGTTGCAAAGAGTTAGGGTTAGGGTCAAGTGACAGGTCTGCAACCACACCTTAGTGACGCACCCCATCGTGCTGCTGTCGTTCGTTCTCCTATCCGGAATGGAGTACGACAGAAAATCAGCCGTATCGTCCTTCTATGGTGCTAGAAGGTCCACAGATCCCCTCAACGACAACCAGACAACAGCACCGCTCGCAAGCAATGTCGGTCACGCCAGCCAATACGCCCCACGCACAAATCGCACTCGCGTCGACTCAGCATCGTCCTACTATGCAGATCGTCAGTCTCGCAGGTCCCACAACATGCTTAATCCTGGCCAGTCTGCAGGATACAACGCCTCCTCTTTTTTTGATGCTGGTCGCCAAGAACCGCTCAAGGGCGGTGCCGACGAGCAAGAGGAGGAGGAAGCACCGCAGAATCAGCCATGGGATATCTACGCCGATTTCAATAACTCGGGTCCACGGTATAGCACAGCATTTGGTATCGGACAACGACAACAGGAAGCTGGGTATGTACTCTTCTTTTGAACCTATTGTTGACGATTCACACCGCACATGAAGTTACCAACAAATTCCACCGCCAACTAAAGGTGCACCAAAATCAGAGGCTGATACAGAAAGTGCACTCTCCCCAGTAGAACTCGTTACCGTTCCAGCCCTAGGAGCCGAGTGGCAACGAGCAGAGCTGAAAGGCATGTCCAAGTCCGGGAAGCGAGCACTCAAGCACGAAGAAAGGCTGGCGATGTGGAAAGCATGGAATCGTGGCGATATTGGCCTCTTTGGCACAAAGTGGTTCACAAAGAAGTTCCTTGTCTTCCTCGTATTTGGAATATGCATCATGTAAGGAAATTGTATGTCTCACATTTTGGTTCATTATCGAGAGAAATATTCCCCGACAGAATCGCTATCGCCCTTGCGATCACAATCCCTCGTGTACCGGGCCTCTCTTTCTATGGATCAAACCCGCTCACCGCTGCAACTGGGTCCTTCAACGCATCCATACCCATTCAATTCTCACGTTCCCCTGCGAACTTTACATTCCCTGCCATCGCCGAGATTCAGGTGGATACCACCAGTAACATCATCCCAATCACTTTCAACTCAATCAGCGCGCAAGTGTGGTACCCCAGCTCGAACATGCAGATTGGAACCGGATATTTTGGAAAGAAAACACTCCCTGCCAAATCGTTTCCTGTTATTCAGATACCTCTTAATTTTACATACATAGCCACTAACCAGACTGATCCAACCTGGGTTGCGTGGTATGATGCCTGCAAAAATAGCGGCTTGTATCCAAATGGTATTCGGCCAGGTGTGTGAAACTGCTCCGTTGTCTTACTGGTGGCTCATAACGGCATCCCTAGGTGTCAACTTTGAGCTTCTTCTCAAGATGGACATTGCTGGCTTACCTTCGACGCACTCTGCTTCCACGCAAGTGGCGAATGCTGCCTGTCCGTTCCAACTGTCTATGAACAGCGCTTAGACAGCGTTTGCATTTGCGACTTCCTTCCCGCATAGACCCAAAGTTTCCTTACACTCCTTACATTCTTTTCCCGCACGCTTTCGTTCCTTTTCGGTATTAATCACTGTTTTATTTGTTCTCTGTGTGTTCACATCTTTCGGACTTATGGGTGGACTTTACATCCCTCCAATTACACAACCTCACTGCGTGTCTTGTCCAGGTTTGCCCTCGTATTGGCAATCTAACGGAGCCCGCCACAATAGGGAAGTGTTTTGCAACGGGAAAGTCGTTCATACGACAGTCATTTGGTCATGTCCACATTACCCGTTCTTATCTGCCAACCAGCGTCTATCCCCGAGGTTCACGTTCATTCGTAGAGAAGTAGGGATTTGTGAGGGTCATCGTAGGTGACTAATTGAACGGAGTTAAGGCGATGGTGTATATGCTCACTGCCGTAGCCTAAAGCCCTGGAACTATCCATATTATCCCTGTCAGGGATCGCTGCTCTTCAAACGGCCATCTTCTCGATTGTTCCTTCATACACGGGTCCCGGATCTATCAAATACTTGTCCCAAGTGCTTGTCTGTTGTCGATCTCGCCTGTGCCCTCCATGGATCCTCTACATCTTTTCCATGACCAAGCGGTTACATGGGTGGCATCACGCTTCACTTGGAGGGGCGTAAAGGATGTAAATGTCTTGCAGCTGTGTGATTGCAATCTTTGGGCTGACATGGCCAAAAGTAAGCTGTACGTACTGGCAGCGATCATTGGTGAATCATCTGGGGTAAATTGATAGAAGGAATAGAGCTTTCGTCCACAAGTTCTCGGTAGAGAGTCGGTGCCGAATGCTCGATGATAATGTTCCTACGATGCCAAAGATGGTGAAGAAGTTCAGTCGGTCAAATGCTATCCATGTCGGGCCGGTTTGCGGAGGAGGTCCTAATGATGAATTATAATACGACCGACTATGACACTAAAGAAGCTCAGCTCACAGGACTTTTGAGGGACAACAAACAAAGGTGAAGGTGGATAGGGTGTTTGTGGCTGTTGCAACCGAACTTGTAGTACATGTCAGCGGCCTTGGCCGCCTGTGGCTGCACCCCAGGCGCTGCTGTTTATCGTCGTCACAAGTGACACTCATTCGGCTGGTTGTGTGTGGAGGGGAGTAGAAATAACAAAGGATGTCGTGGTGAGAGCTTAGAACTACTACTGTGGACACTTCCACAATGGCTCACTTTTATTCGATAGAAGGTACACCCAATGGGGCACGTTGGTACCACAGTTCCAATCTGGACACTGTCACGGACCGTCGAGTTCCCGATTTCCTTGTTCCGGAGATACCGCATCATATACATAACCTCCTTCGGTTAGCTGGCCAGGATGCAAAGAAATCAAGGTATGTCGGGCGCTCATTACCACGTTGGTAAGCATTTTTGAATACAAGCTGATCCAGACCTACCTCAAGCTCTATAGACCACGCAAACCCTTGCAATACGGTTGGGTTCCTCATTTGCAGTCAACGTGGACTCTGCATCAGCAAGGTGACAATTTCTCTGACAGCACTTAGGTGTCTTAACAGTCTGAAATGGTCTGACATGACTTAACAGTCTGAGAGCATCTGGGATCAGACTGGGAGTTCTGGAATCAGACATTTAAGACCACTCCAGAGCAGTCAGAGAAGTCAGACCCCCAGACAGTAAGTCAGTCAGACACTTAAGACCACCCAGACCAGTCAGACCCCCCAGACCATAAGTCAGTCAGACATTTAAGACCACTTCAGACCAATCAGACCAATCAGACCAATCAGACAGTAAGTCAGTCAGACATTTAAGACCAGTACAGACCAGTCAGACCAGTCAGACCCCCCAGACAGTAAGTCAGCCAGACACTTAAGACCACCTAGACCACCCAGACCACCCAGACCCCTCAGACAGTAAGTTCATCAGACACTTAAGACTACCCAGACCACCCAGACCCCTCAAACAGTAAGTTAGTCGGACACTTAAGACCACCCAGACCACCCAGACCACCCAGACCCCCAGACAGTAAGTTAGTCAGACACTTAAGACCACCCAGACCACCCAGAGCAGTTAGACCCCTCAGGCAGTAAGTCAGTCAGACCACCCAGACCATCCAGACCCTTCAGACAATAAGTTAGTCAGACACTTAAGACCACCCAGACCACCCAGACTGCCTAGAGTTCTAGACAGTAATTCAGTCAGACAACTAAGACAACTCCAGATCAGTCAGATCAGTCAGACCCTCCAGACAGTAAGGCAGTCAGACATTTAAGACCTGCCAGACCAGTTAGACCAGTCAGACTGATCAGACCCACCAGACAGTCAGACCAGTCAGAAGTGGCCAGACACACCAGACAGTCAGGCCAGTCAGACACTTCAGGCAACTCCAAACCAGTCATAGCAATCAGAGCATCAGACCCCTCAGATAGTCAGAGCAGTCAGACACTTCAGACTGCTCCAGACCAGTCAGAGGGGTCAGAGAGGTCAGACCCACCAGACAGTCAGGCCAGTCAGATACTTCAGGCCAATCCAGACTAGTCAGAGTGGTTAGAGTTGTCAGACATTCTAGGCAGTCAGACCAGTCAGACACTTCAGACTGCTCCAGACCAGTCAGTGGTCAGAGTGATCAGACCCACCAGACAGTCAGGTGAGTCAGACAGTCCAGACAGCTCCAGACCAGTCAGAGTGGTCAGACAAATCAGCCTAGTCAGACATTTAAGACCCTGCCAGACATATTAGACTAGTCAGATTAATCAGAACCCCCAGACAGTCAGACCAGTCAGACACTTCAGTATGGAAAGCCGGATGGTCACGCTCGGTTTGGACAAGAATATCGGCTTCTGGCGTACCACATCGGGTGATCGGCATACCGCTTTGGGTGACAGACATACTACGGTGGGCAACCAGCTTCTGGGGACCTTGGACACTCCAACCGTGAATATAGTTAGGACGAACTGGGAATATAGTTGGGCGGAAGTCGAATATAGAGTGTAGTTGGGACAAACAACGAATGTAGCTGGGCAGATAGTGAACAAATGCTGGACATCCCAGCCCATTGTAATGCATGAAGATAAAGTCAACGTAGTACACATGTAAGGAACAACTTGGGTGAAATGACTATCAGATTACTGCAGCTGAATCAAATGCCATAAGTACTGGCCCTCTGCTAATGCCAAGCCATACTCCGAGAGTCTTAGTGCGAAGTTATGCTCCGAAGTACTCGCATTCCAGGCCTCAATGATAGTTTGAATTGCCGAACCTGTATATCCGTGTGCAGAGAGATACCGAGTGGCATGGGTACCAAGCAAGTCTCCACCTGAATGCACATGTACGCCAAGAGGAGTGTAATAATATCTGGTCTTGATGATGCCATGCAGGTTCTGCACGTGAGAATAAATGATAGGGGAGCGTGAGCCCCCTGCTTGTGATTGACGTGTGGTCGGCAAGGGAACTTTGAAGGTTTCAGGACAAGATAACCGCATCACTAATGAATTCAACTCACCCTGTGCTGGCAACTGCGGAGATACTGAAGTGGATCTCTGACTGGTACCGCATACTTTGAACAGCATATATGTGAAATACAAGGGGTACTACTAGTCAGGACAAGATGGCCCGTTGCTGATAAATTCAACTCACCTGGTACTGACAACTGCAAGGATGCTGAGCTGGGTCCCTGACTGGTAGTGCATGTCCACTTTGGACTACTCTGGATACAGAGACTCTGTTCAAGAGCGTCCCCCAACTCGTCCACCGTTACCGGATTCCCTGCAGGAAGGGTAGTAGTCTCATTGACTAATGATCAACTCAGTGGCTCTACTCATGGACCAGTGGACTCACTGTCACAATTGGTGGCATCCGTTCATTAATCCCTTTGACAATCATATATGCCAGCGCTTCCCAAAATGTCTTTGTTTCTTTCCATTTAGCATGGGTGAATCCATTCCCGGAGTTGATTGCTCCATCTCTGTGAGGCAGGCTCAGCGAGACTGTGAGACTTGGTATTACATTCAAATCTCATACCTTGTGCGATGAATACCAGGTGGCAAGCCCACCACAACGGGATAAAATTGACATGTATTACCGATGAATAAACTCTGGACAGCTTGCGAGTTTCCAAACACTTTGAGTAGTTTCGAGGTGCTCGGATTCATTGGCATTTTTTCTAACACACCATGGAACACCTTTTGAATACGCCTACCCTCGTCCATAGAGACACATTGAATGGCAATGGGTAGTGGTGGTGAAGCTCGCCCACATTGAATGTAAGGGCTGTTCATTAGCATTTAGCAATGGCAGACACCAAGGCTGCAGCGACCCACCAAGTTCTATACATGCCAGTGAGGCTCTCACCACCAATGACAATCCACCAGGAGTCATTCATTCAGAGTAAAGTGCATCTCAAGGGTCCCAAAGTATAGTACAGTTACAAGGCACATGGAT
The DNA here is from genome assembly GCA_037178675.1 of Scleroderma bovista. Taxonomy (NCBI): domain Eukaryota; kingdom Fungi; phylum Basidiomycota; class Agaricomycetes; order Boletales; family Sclerodermataceae; genus Scleroderma; species Scleroderma bovista. The sequence goes on along the minus strand of JAYMGJ010000177.1, from coordinate 16,931 downwards.
TCAAGATATATGGTTCACTCCAAGGAAATCGGGAAATACTTTTACTCAGACCTCTTCTTGAACGGCTTCAATCCAAACCCAGACCACCTGCAGAATGAGTTACACACGTGTTCTTTTTCAAAATCCTCCACTCCTCTCTCTATATTACCGTCACCAAAAACGTTGACACCATTACCAATGGAACTGCCAAGGAATTTAATATGACCACAGGTCTGCAATTGGGGATCAAACTTACGGATGAGTTACAATTTGGGGATCTGTTAATAAGCATCTGTTCCCTGGTACCGGAGTAAACAAAATACTGAGAATGGAATAGATGGACACATACCTTGATAGTCAGTTATATAAGTGAGCCCCTTGGTTTTCACATATTGGACATGCTGAGTAAAGGCCAGAAACTCAGCAATGTCATAGTTGTCTTCTCTGGAAAGAAGGAGGGGGATACAGCTATTGTTATGAATGAATTTTGTGAATTCACCACGATCATTGGCGATCTGCTCTTCAAGAAGATATGCGCCTGTCATCCTAGTCGAGCTTGATGACCGTACAGCTGTGTTCTCTGCTGGAGCCTGGGTGTATGCAAGTGCAAGGCCAGCCTCTACAAACCGCAGACGAGGAACTTTGAAGGGTGGATGGGTCGAGGATCATGCAATGGTGTGATCTATGAAATTATACATCATCTGCAGCAGCGACTTAGCCCAGTAGAATAGGTTAGCCTCTTTGAAGAGTTTCTCAACTTCCTTGCAGAAGGCATAGCGGTTGAACTTTCGCCCAGTGCCATTAGTACTGTTGCTCTGAGGAGTGCTACCCAAATTATCGTAGGGCCGTTTCATGATGACATCATGTTGTGGTAGTGACACAAGACCCGATGGTGCAGGAGGGGTGAGCACAAGCTGGGCAGAATGAGCAGTCTTGAACCCTCCTGCACCTACAAGAGAACCAATGGAAGTATCAAAGAACAGCTGTCCTGGGTATGACACCTGTGGATCAACTTGGAATGAACGTTTGCCAGGGTTCTCTAGGATTTCTAGAAAAAGGCGCATGGGGATAGGGTAGAACATGATGGACTCGAGTTTCATTTTCAAGAGTGTAGACACACTCCAATTGTTAATTGGGAGATGGTACTAGTACTATACACGCACCTTTCTTGACGTCCACATTGGCTGAACCACCTAAAAAGAGTGCTTCTATTACTTGATTGCGATCAGGAGACTGAGGTGCAGGCAGCAGTTCCTTCCTAGGTGGAGACATCAGAGACGTTATATCTATCACTTGATCGTGATCAGGAGACTGGGGTATAAATAGAGGTCTCTTTCAAGGTGGCGACATTGGAGATGTTGATATACTGTTTGAATGCTGATGAGCCTGCTTGCTCTGTGTGGGCACACTGGCAGCTGTGTCAGGTCCTGGAGACAACTAATAACCATCATATAATTAAGTTGAAGTCTTTGATAACCAATAGCATGTTTACCTTTCGGAGTCCAACCATCTTGATGAACAAGGGCTCTCTGCCCGTGGCCTATAAAGACTACTGTTAGAATTCACAGTGGCATCGGAGAAGGAAGACTAACCGTTGACCTAGCAATGACGTCATGGGAGAGAGGTCGCTCTGCAACACTGCTTGTGAATGAATCTTTGCTCTGGGCTTGTAGATGTCAGCGCTGGTAGTTTATGTGGTACCACTCTACTTGTGAAAGCACCTTGGCTCAGGGCTTGAGTCGACACTGTGTCCACTGTAGGTTTGTTGGAGATGCCAACGGCTTCTTCAAGTTTCTCAGCATGGTCTTCATACTCTTTCCACTGCAACGCAGGGACAACCACATAAAGTGAGAATTGTTTGGTCTTAAAGACAGGTGTCTTCGTGTTCTTCCGGCTTGGTTGAAGACATTTGGAGTAGAAATAGGGACAATGGGGTTCAGGATGACCTGAGAGGTCCACCCATGACGCATCATGGACAACAAAGTCCTGATATCTCCAAGGAAAGTCTGGAGAGAAAACAATAATTTTGGGAACAATGGTGGTAAGTGCAAGGACCCCGAGTTCAGATGCTGTGATACGAGCATCAATGTCCTTCTTTCCCTCACAGATGTTCTGCTGAAAATAAGTATGTTGCATACAAGTGAATGGAAGGTACGCACACCAAAAGGGGTACCATAAAGGCGACCCTTCCTCACGGGCCCTCCCTCGTATAATGCTGAGATATCCAGTGTGATTGTCTCTGCAGGAGGTGAAAAGTATGATAAACGTGACCATCGCTCACGCTCCAAAGCATGCAGGGCATGCTGCAGTGTATATCCAGATGGTCCTGAGAGAGCACGCGACTGAAGTGACAAGTTCGTAGGATTCTGCCTTGCAGAAGGGACATATACATCAGGACCTGTCCATTTCTGGGAGCAGGCTTCACCATGTCATTGAATGGCAGACTGGACCATAGATTCCAAAGACGTGGGTCCACCTTGTGGCCGAGGCAGAGCAAGCACTTGAGGCGGACTAGCAGCAGCTATTGCAATATCATCAACACGTTATCCTTAATGGGGGTTGGTGCTTACCACCACTTTGCGCAGCATTCACAGACTGCCATATACCTTGTGGATCAGGTGGAAGTTGATGAACAGGGCAGGGAACTGGCTGCCCCGCTGCGACAGGGTTGGATGTGATACAACTGCCAGCAATACTCAGGGCTGGCAGCACAACCCTACAGGTGGGAGCCACTGGGCCAGAACCTGACCTGGATGCCGGCACCACTGGAATTCTTAAAGAGTTAGGACATAAATGACAAGATACACTTAAATGCACCTTGGGTCCGTACAGTTGTCGCTGGCTTCTGAGTGTACCAAGCAAGGCAGGACTGACATACGTGCTGCCCTGGCTTGGCTGGATTAATTGTGGCTATATAAAAGCAGGGTGCACCCTTGGGGATCAAAATTCCACATGATGGTCGCTGGCAGTGCATGTCACTGTCGGCAATGGCATCTTCGGTGAATTGAGACACGATCTCAAGTTTGTTAGACCTTGACATCAACATCACAGGGGTGGGGTGTGATCTACTGAGAGCTCACGATGGCACTAAATATGTGGCCTGGGCAGGTGCTGCCATCTACACGAACAACAGACATGAGACATGAGGCCAGATATTGAGGGAATGGCTAACCCATAAAATCCAAGGGAACTGAGATTGCGTTGAGATAAGAATGAGATCAGTGAGTGTCTTCGTGGGATGTCAGGTTAAAGCTTGGCATCCAGAAAGACACTAAAAGCACTGAGGAGTCCGAGGGAAGGCTGCTTCAGGGTTAGAAATTACTGAATTTACAGACAACAATAAGTTCTATGTGTGCATGAGGCAGAATGTCCGAGGAGCGGAACGTGCAGAAATGCAAGACAACTGCTCCGTGATGGGAGATTCAAGGTTGAGATAAGATGGAATTGATGCCCTCTTGGGTCGCCAGCTGAAGCTGGAGAGCTAGATGGGGGCAGGGAGGGCATTGAAGGCAGCAGGGAGGCATCAAGGACAAGAGTCCGAGGGGATTGCATTCTGGGTGAATGCCCAAAACAACAGATTATGAACCAAAAAGCCGATGGAGGGAAATTCAATTGATTGGAATGGTTACCTTACCCTGGAATTCCTGCACGGATGAGCAGAATATCATGGACTCCAATTCAGTGTGGTGAGAACAGAACAATAGTGGTGTTCAGGGCGCTTCTGTATGGCTCTGATTGGACTTTGTTTTGGTTCTGAAATGTGGCTGATGACCAATTTGGAGTTTGAAAGCCATGCCTGCCTGTAGACCCCCTCATCGCTCCACACACCTACACGCCCTTCACCAGTGACTGTCTGTGATGGCTAGTATTAGCCAAAATTCCCTGGGAGTGAAGAAGGCACCATCAGCCAATAATCAAGCAACTACTTTGGTTGGGAGGGCCACTGGCAGAGCCAGAGGTAAAGGCAAAGCACCAGAGGTATCAGGTGTGTCGAAAGCACCTCCCAAAGCTGCAAGTGCAAGGCCTCCAAATATCGTCTGGGACGAAGTCCATGTTCAAGAATTGGTCACTTGGCTTGTAACTCGGCCTGCTGATAGGCATGTACTATATCACGATCGGAGCTCTACCCTCCCTCCTCCAAGTGAGAGGCCATCTGGGAAACAGAAGAAGGGTGTCCATGCAGCCATTGCCAGGCATATCTTCGAGGGCAAAGAATCTGATTACTCAAGTGACCCTGATAGGTTTGCAACATCTGTGAGCAATCGCTTGACAGCGTAGGTTTATTTGAACTCTAAACACTTGATCTTGGCTGATCATCGCTCCTAGCATGAAGCGTGACTATTGGAAGTGGCATGGCCGTCTTAAACAAACAGGAGCTGGTGTTGAGCCAGGCGATCCGACAAACCCCAACCTCCTCAGTGCGTTTTGTCTTTTTAATTGTGCCCGTGCCCCCTACATCACAGTGTAACTTTATTGATAGGTCAACTTCATTCCGATTTTCCTCACTATGATGAACTTGATCAGATCTGGCAGGGAATTCCAGGATTTGACAGTGAACTTATTTCGTCTCAACCAAACGTCAATCACTCCCAAAACCTGTTATCGCTTGTGCAGAACAATTCAGAAAAGCAGGCAGATGCTCAAGAGGAGCTAGAAGTGACTGATGTCAACAATCCACAACCAGAAGGACTCAGAGAGGAAGAACATATTTCTGGCGACAACGACACCGGGGAGGACAACATTGGTGGGTTCAATGAGGAGACTTTCCGGGAGAACTTCAATATGCCTGTAGATGGAGGTGACGAAGATCCTGATGAGGATATACAGATGGTTTCCCTGCCATTCTCAACGATGACTCTCCAGCCCAATGAAGTAAGTCAAATCTATGGGATAACGCTGCAGTATTGATCAAGTTTAACAAATGCAGGCAAGTGCTACATCGCCTTGTGCTAGCACCATCACTCCCCACACTGGTCCAGTCGCTGCACCCTCAAAGGGTTCATCCAAAGCCACGGGCAAGGCAAAAGCATCCTCTTTGGACAGTCACTCTGCTTTTCGTCAGCAGACACCATATGTACGCCCCCCACCCTCCTCCCAATCATCTAAAAGTCTCCCCTCGACCTCCTCTCTTGTGCCAAGTGCATCTGGTACAAAAAAGGGAAGCTCTACTTCAGCGCGCATCAAAAATGAATTGTTTGACAAGCTCAGCGACTTCACAAAGGAGACCGAGAGTCACATGGAGGAGGTGGACAACCACCGCACTCGCCGCTATGTTGCACAATTGAATTATGCTGTTAGGGACAAGGAACTTGAGATGCAACATGAACAAATGCTGTCTGAGCGTGCAAATGCTGACCTCAGCTTCAGGTGTGATGTTGATCGGATGCAGCTGGACATTGAGTTGAAGCAGGCCGAAGAAAATTTGATTGCTCGATGGGTGCAGCTGTTGCAGTTGGAGATTCAACTGGAGGAAATGCGATGGAAGAAGGAAGCCAGGGGGGGCTTGATGTGCTGTGTGTCTAATTGTTTCCCTACTTTTCATATCGTTGATCTGTTCCTTTCAGTCACCTCCCCTTGTCATGTCTGTGCCCAAATTGTGTCATCCGCATTGTGTTCATGTCTTTGTGTGCAACTAACTTTGTTGTACTTGTATTTTTACAATGAACTTTCTACTACTAGTGCTACTGATCAATGTCATGCAAGTATTCTGAGATGTGTAAACAGGCGCATCATCAAATCTGCACGAAACACCTGGCCCGGTGTTCCTTCTGGAACATCCACCACGATGGGATCAGCCTCGTGTCCTCGTTCGGCTCCCTCTTCCCTGGCCCAGTTGGTTGTCGGCTCAACACCTAGCTCCTCCTCAAATTGAATAATCATATTGTGGAGTATGATGCAGCACTGAATCCAGTGCAGGGCAATTTTCATTTGTTTTTCCGTCTGCATTTGTAACCGAAGTTCGTGCAGGGACTGGAACCTCCCCTTCAGGGCAGCAAAGGCATGTTCAACCCAAATGTGGACCTACTAAAGTTAGAACTTATTGACCAATCACTAAGGTGCACCTACCTTTGACAAGTATTTATTATAAGTGTTCTTCCCCCTCGATAGCCCAACATTCCTCATTGCCTTAAATGGGACAGCACACCATGTCTGGGTTGGATAAGCACTGTCCGCCCAGATCCAGTGGTGGGGGGGGATCAATTCCTCTGGATCATTTGCGATGTGTGTCCCCAGGAAAGCATGTGCATCGTGCACGCTCCCAGGGTGACCAAGACTGTAGTCAACTATCAGCAAGTTGTGGAGCATCACGACAAGCTGTTGATGTGTGTTCTCAGCAGTGGCAGAGATAATGGATCAGTAGTAAGTGATCCAACCTGACAATTCAACGAATATCTTGACTTCTGATCGTAGAATGTCTCTCCATAAAATCCAGGCTTCCCAAAAAGTGGGATTGTCGAGCCATCGGCGGCGAAGATGCCATTTTTCCAGCCTGGACAGGTTTTCTCCTCCACAAATGCATGTGCATGTTCAACATTGTCTGATCCGACAGGAGGTACCCCGATGTAGGTATCATGTTGGTCAAGGAGCGTGACCATAACACGGTGTGTGCAATTGATCACTGACCCAACACTGACACCTGCCCACTGCCTGACATCCTCGGGGGAGATAGCATTCCCATAGTGCCCTGCACGGTTCAAAAAAATGGCAAGCTGGATTGCCACCGGCAACTGTGGATTGTTTGAATTGTTATGGAAGATGAAGTGTCCACTAATTTTGTCCATGATACAGTCGAATACCATGGGGTCGACGTGCAATTTTTTACGAAATAGGTGGGGCCGGAACACTGCAAAATGTTCAAGTAAATGCAGTTGTGGTGCCCGCAACATCGGCACATTTAAGCGGTTCAATACTCGTGCTTGTTCCACCTCGTCCCACAGTGCTTTTATTACTCCCAAAAGACGGCAGTAACGTCCATCCTCGTCACTTTCATCCTCGTCTGATTCTGATTCTGACCCAGGGGAGTCCAAGTCCGATAGGAAAAGAGGTGATATCAGGGAAGGAGGGGTAATAATGATTGTGTCAAACAGGCCATCTGAATCGTCATCGAGATCCGTTTCAATGTCGCTCTTAGCGTGTGCAATTGCGTTCGCCCGTTGTGCCTGCGTCACATGGAAGGCTGCCAAGTCAAGTTCAGGCAGCAATCCGTCTCGGACAGATTGGCGGTGCATCTGGATAGGGTGGTGGTTGTGTTAGAGGTCCTTATCTCCCATCTGTGCTTAGATTCTACGTCTATTCTTGAACATGCTATGGTTTTCAAAGCTTCCAGCCTGTATGACTGCAAAGTGTCACTCCAAGCCACGTGGCTCTCGGAGTCAGCTGAGTTCCAACTTACAGTCAACTCTGTCTCTCATAATAGTCGTATAATAGTCGTATAATAGTCGTATAATAGTCGTATAATAGTCGTATAATAGGCATATAATAGTCAATAATAGTTGTCTTGAACACCACTAATTATTATAAGGAAGAACAAGCGGTGCCGGTGAACAGGAGGCAGCCACAAGGCCACCATGTGGCAGCTGAGAACTTCACGGCAACCTGAGTCAGCTCCCCGCCATTACTAATCACTGCCAGCTTGTCGTTGAGTCTGGCTGGATCATAGGATTCCAGGCATATATAACAATACTCGCCATAAGTTCAGGTTCAACATTAACATTCAACCACCACCACCCACTGGGACACTAGTATCCTAATGCCCAACCAATACAAACCATTGCGTACATTCCTAATGAATCACTTGTGTGCCATTTAAGGGCTGAATTTTGATACCACAGCACCGCTGGAGCAAATCTCCCCACATATCTTGTGGCTGTGGAAAGCCCGCTGTACAGACAAGGACATTTTACATGAAGTGCTCAAACATATTGACACTTCACAGTATGGCATTGGGTATTGTCAAACTTCAGGTTCACTTAAATATTTCAGCTGATATTTTATTCGCTAGGTTGACAAAGCTCAAGGCTATTCGCAAGAATATGGGACTACTCCACACACGGCAGCAAGCTCACACCCCCGAGTCGATTCATGATGCAATGGTCGAGCTGCATCACGTGTTCCCAAATGCTGGGGTGCATGAAATGGCCAGTTTACTTTTCCATGAGAGGGATATGTCTGTTGCATGGTAAGCATTTATTTACTGCGTTCAGAGGGTTACTCAACATTTGATGCAGAAGCGTTATTTCTCAATACTTTAATCTCTATGAACCTGATCTTATTCAGCAGCAGAAAGCATGGTGGCTTCGACGGTGCCGATTTTGGTCTGCTGGTGTCAATGATTTATGGGCGGTCGATCAGCATGATAAATGGCTATGCTTTGGTCTCGGGCTCCATACAGGTATCGAGCCCTTTTCAGGGAAAATCATGTGGATTCGAATCTGGCATTCAAACCGAAACCCGCAATTGATACTTAGTTATTATCTTGATGTTGTCAGTACACTTGGCTGTAAGTCATTGTCGTTCATGGGGTTCGTGGTGTATTCATGCTCACACTGTCTTTCATAGTCATACCCCTTGTCACGCAAAGCGACCCTGGAACTGAGAATTTTGGCATTGCCAATACCCAAACCATGCTATGCCAGTGGCATGACGAAGGCTTGGTCGGTACACTTCAGCATAGGTGGATGCGGCTCAAAAAGAACATTATGCCCGAAATTACTTGGTCACAACTTCGGCATCGCTTCACACCAGGCTTTGAGTCTATCCTTGAGCGCGGGGTGGAAGAAGGCTGGTATGATAGTGATAACACGTTGCAGTGGTATTTACTTATCACATCATGGAAATATGGGAACTACTAATGATTGTTTGCTTGACAGCTTAGTATTTTGTTGGGTTTTCATTCCGTGGCTCCAGCGTGAACTTGATGCATACATGGACCGCATAAACAATACTGCCAAACGCCGTGACCGCAACAAGGTGCTTCCTCATGGCGTACCTGAACTCATTTATACATCTCCAGCAGACTATGGTACCCTAGATTTCAAGGTAGGTTTTGAATGTTGCCAACAGGCTCAACCAAAGTGCTAATGATAAATTTACAGGTGACCATAGATCGTACTGCCATAGAACATGTCTGCAAGCTGTATATAGATCCAACCCATGCCGTTTTCAATCTCATACCTCCAGCATTCAATGCCTTCTTGGAAGAATGCTACACTAGCCTGCAACATCCACCTGTTGGGCGTGCCACTGCCTGGACAGTATACCTTGACATGTTAGATCTCATTCGACACCGTGAAGAGGTGCAGGCCCTACTTCAGGTGGTTTCAGGGATTGGCATTTCTGTTCACGAGGATGAAGCCCTCCCCCTCCTTGACGGCCTTCAAGATCTTCCATTCAACGCAACTGATGGGAATTATTATATGGGTGGTGTAGGTGGTGGCCTTGGATTGCATAAGTTGCATATGCAAGTCCTCAATGCATCCACTAATCTGTTTACTATGTAGAGCAGGAACATATTGACACTTTGAATATACTTGAGGAAGATGAACAGGTATTGACAATGATGATGAACACAAGGCAGGACCTATGGCGATCGTGACGGCTTTTTCTGATGATGATGATGATGGCGGAGATGACCTTTTTCTCAATGAATGGTAAATTGTACTATATGTCAACTCATTTGTGGAAAGCCGGACAGTCACAGTACTTGATATTTCACCATGTATACTAGTTGTTCGGTGTGCCCAGTTATGTTCACTATCTGCCCAACTACACTCTATATTCGACCTCCACCCAACCATCCTAACTATACTCATGGTTGGAGTGTCCAAGGTCCCCAGAAGCTGGTTGCCCACCGTAGTATGTCCGTCGCCCAACGCGGTATGCCGATTGCCCGACGTGGTATGCCAGAAGCTGATATTCTTGTCCAAACCGAGCATGACCGTCCGGCTTTCCATACTTCAGATCATTCCAGACCAGTCCAACCAGTCAGAGTAATCAGACCCTCCCAGGGTGTTAGACTGTCAGATAGTCCAGACCAGCCAGAGCAGCAGAGTGGTCAGACCCACCAGACAGTCAGACCAGTCAGACTCTCCAGCCAGTAAGGCTGTCAGATAGATAAGAGTAACCAGCACAATCAGGCCCCCAGATAATAAATCACTCAGAAAATTAAGACCACCCAGACATATCAGAGCAGTTAGACTCCCCAGACAATAGCAAGTCAGTCAAACAGTTAAGAATACTTCAGACTAATTAGGCCAATTAGACCACCCAGACCATCAGACCATTAGACAGTCCATAGGAGTCATAGTGGTCAGACCTGCCAGACCATGACAGAAAATTATTTTCTTTATTGCAATGCACATTGCGATGGATGAAAATTGTAATTGTAATGAGAACTTTAACATTGCAAACTGGGTTTTGATTTTGGCATTGCAACTGCTTGCAATGCATTGAAATTTATTTATAAATTTTCCGACACAATCTGAAAATGTAACTAACAGAGAAAACCTAATAGTCAATCATTGTTGTTGTTGTGTCTTGAGAACAAGCAATAGTGTAATAATATATTCATGTAACTTGGGGGTCCCTGTTGTCATTTGGGCATGGGTCCTGAGGGCACTGCCACTAGAGTGGTGGCCAATGGCATAGGCATTGCTCTAGATGAGAAAATTAGGGCCATACAAATGCAGAGGATAGGAACAAAGGATTAATACCCATTCATCCCTGCCTGTAAACACCACCAAAGCTGTCCACATGTTCACACTGGTCCCAGTGTCAGTAGTATTGTAGCAATAACATGTCAATAAAAAAAAGAGTCGTTAGAACAAATAATTTTCATTATATCAAGGTGTGACATAGACTAAATACTATACTAAATAAATTGCATCATCGTCGTCATCGTGTGATTGTCGATGCGAGGTGGTGGATGGTAGTGGGTCGGTGTCGTCGCTGGTTGCCACCCATTGCATTGGTGGTGTCGGTGTCGTTGCCATCGTCGCGTTGGTGGGCCAGTGTCTTGTCATCATCAATGACGCAGGCGGTGGTGGTCACATTGTCAACCTCGGTGATGGGGTCGTCATCGCTGCATCGTTGAGGCAGTTGGGTGGTGGTCACGTCGTTGGCTGTTGTCGTCGCATTGGTGGTCGATGATGCCAGTGGCGGTGGTAATGGCTGTCATCGTCCGTTAGTGGGGTGATCGTCATTGACGCAGAGGATGATGGGGACGTCATTGTCGTTGTCATTGGTGGCTGCGTCAACCTGGTGGTGGGGTCATCATTGGTGGCCACATCGACGACACAGGTGGGGTGTCGTCATCGTCATGTTGGTGGTGGTGGCCGTCGTCATCATTGACGACGCTGGTGGTGGGTGGTGGTGGCTGTTGTCGTCACGCACTCACCGTCGCCGCCCTCGTCCTTGTCGCATTGTCCTCGTTATCCTCGTCCTTGTTGTGTCGTCCTCGCTGTCCTCATTGTGTCGTCGTTGTCATCATCCATGCAGGTATTGGGTTGGGTGATTCGCTGGCGGTGGTGGTGTTCAACGCTGGGGCTGGCGTAGTCACCGTGGTGTTACCGTTGTCAATGACGTCACGGTGGTCATTGTCGTTGCTGGGGGGTTGCGGGGTGGTCATTGTCAGTTGTGGTTGATGGGTGCCAAGTACTTACCTTGGTGCAGAACGTGGGACTTACAAAAAAAATTGGAGTTGTTGTGATTACAAATCATGTCACAACAACTCCAAATTTTCTCTACATAAGTCCCACGTCACCACTCTGCCTCCCATTCAACAACGACAATGACGCGTTGACCACCACCACCCACGATGACGATGACTCGTTATCAGGTATGTACTACAACATCCAGTTGCCTACCACTAACACACGTCCACAACAGCTCTGCCGACAATGATGACACGTTGTTTGACAACAACAACGATCCTCAGCCTTACGGACCACAACCACCCACATCCCCAGCGTTGTCCAATGACAATGACAACGCCCACCCCTCCGTCGTCTCTAACGGACAACGACCAACCATAACCACCCCCATCCCAGCATTGTCCGACAACGACAATGCCCAGCCACAACATGTCATCTCTAATGGATGACGACCAACGACCTGCGTCAACGATGCAGACAACCACCTGGATGACGACAATGACGACGACCTGCGTGGGTGACGCATGTCACCCCCACCCTCTGGACAATCCACCATCAATGTGCACGACGACGACAACTGCGACGACAACCACCAATGACGACAACCAGCCCCAGCGACGACTCACCCCCGCACCAGCGTGACAACGACACCCCCCACATCCCCCATCCCCAGTATTCACTAGCACATCTCCGAAGATGACGTGTTCTCCCAGCCCCACTGTCGTCTGGTGTGTTGTCGTGGTCGCCAGCCATGACACCCCCTGTGTCCCCCCAGTGACGACGATGTCATCACCACCCACCCCCACACCAGCGTCAATGACGCGACTACTGTGCTACCACCATTGATGATGCCCCATCCATAATATATAAATATTTGTTGTACTGTAGTGTATTTTTCAGAATTAATATATATTTATTAACATGAATATTCAATAAATTAAGTGGCCAGATGGATACAACTAATGGTCTGGCTAATCTTACTAGTCTAATTGGTCTGACTGGTCTGAATCTCTGAATTGTCTGGCCACTCTGGCCAGTCTTACTGATGTGACTTGTCTGAGTGGCCTGACTGGTCTGGCTGGTCTGGATTGTCTTAACTGACTGACCAACTTACTATCTGAGGGGTCTGATAGTCTGGGTGATCTGATTGGGCTGGTGGTCTGGATGGTCTGGATGGTCTAATAGGTCTGACTGGTCTGACTGGTCTGTATGGTCTTAACTGTCTGACTGACTTGTGGTCTGGGTGGTCTGACTAGTCTGGATGGTCTTGACTGACTGACTGACTTATGATCTGGGTGGTCTGACAGGTCTGACAGGTCTGGATGGTCTTACCTGTCTGACTAACTTATGGTCTGGGAGGTCTGACTGGTCTGACTGGTCTTAATTGTCTGTCCAACTTACTGTCTAGGTAGTCTGACTAGTCTGACTGGTCTGGAGTGGTCTGGGCTGTCTGACTGTCTGACAGGCTGGGTGGTCTAAATGGTCTGGCTGGTCTGGCTGGTCTGGTGGGTCTGACTGACTGCTGGTCTGACTGCTCTGGCTGGTCTGGCTGGTCTGGCTGGTCTGGCTGGTCTGGTGGTCTGGCCATCTGGTTTCAGACACCCTAGTCTGATGGTCTGGAATGGTCTGACTGACTTATCTGACTTATCCATCTTAACTGTCTGATTCCAGACAATCCAGACACTGTAAGAGAGTTAAGACCAATTGTCACCTTGCTGATGTGGTGCTTTTCAATACAATTTTCGTGCTCACGTCACCCTAGCATCACCTTGCTTGTCAAGGTCTCTCGCACCCCCATTTCTCGCCGTGCCTAGCTTACCTGGACAACAGAGCATAAACATTTCACAATAGCAACAAACAACCAGTACAGACTTACCTAGTATTGCTAATAGAACTACCAATAGAACTACTACCTGCGCTTGTCTTGTGTCCCATCCTGCCACATGCCGTCTCATTGTCCCATCACACCACGGGTTTAACAAATTTGTGACATAGGCTTATATACCCCTTATAATTCACTTGAATAAATGTAATTAGAATAATACAAAGTGTGTCCGTTATTAGAATATCAGGGTATAAAATGCTAGGTCTATGTTAAACCATATGACGCTGCATCTGTAACAAAAATGAACACAAATATATAGTGATGTGTGACTTTTTTCGGTGACCGTTGTGAGTCAAAGTGTGGATTTGGGTTGGAGTAATAACCCAAACACAACACCAACAAAGGACTACGAAAAAGTGCGAGTGGTGGTTTACCTCCGCGGTGTCCAGAGAGGATGTGCTGAGGAGGGGGGAAGGGGATCTACACCAACAGGGTGATGCAGACAGTGATGCAGGATACTCCTGGTGTACAGGAGTAATAGAAGACGAAGGGGATAGGGGTCTGGACTCTTCCTAAGGCCTAGGAAGTGTCAAAGCGGGGATTGGGTTGACTGAGACTGAAACAGCAATACTACACCTAGAGATGGGTGCAGCAAGGGGACAAGGGGGCTCCTGATGTCCAGAAGCAATGAGAGATGAAGGATTGACTGGCTAGACTCCGCTTGAGCCTAGAGAAACACTTGGACTTGAATAGACTGAATAAACTTGAGATATTAGAGTCTTTAGACCTTCACTGAAGCCTACAAGACTCAAAGAGCTGAGGGGATACTGACTGAGAGAGTCTGAGAGAGGGATAATTTCGTGCAATTGGGTCTTTTTCACTGGGCTGAGCCCAGGGGTTTAAATACATGGGAGGGCACAGCATTAAAGTACAAAAAGAGAAGGAAGTAAGCAGAATTTGTCAAGGATTGGTAAGGGATTGGTAAGAGCTTTGTAAGGGGTTTGTAAGCGATCAGTAAGCAAGGGATAAGCAGGAATGAGTAAGCATAGGAAGCATGAATAAGCTGCTGAGTAAAGCAATGAGTAAGCTGCATGACAAGATTGATTGGTAAGGGAGTGAGTCATCAGCTGAGTAATATACCAAAAATGCGAAAGGGATAGAGTAATACTGATGACAAGAGAGCATCAGTAAGCAAGGGATGAGTCACTGCACAGCAGAAGGAGTCATTGATGCACAGCGTAAGAAGTTTGATGGGGGGGTGTGTACCATCAGGAATTTGATGGGACAACAATGGGGAAGATCTGAGATTAATAGGGGGATTGATCCGAGACAAAACAGCCACAAGAAGGGTACCAGGGGTCCAGAGGTCTTTTGGGGGGTCAGCATACACTAAGGTATAGTGCATGTGTTCTAGCACCGCTGAAGCGCAACCATGGGCTCCCTTGACGAGCTCTCTTCTGGGAAAGAATGAGAGAGGGTTCTTCTTCCTAACAGCACTATAAAGTGGGGGAATAACTGTCATGGTGCTGGGGGGTGTCATCTGAAAGTAGGGAAGCAGATAGAGTATTGAATTCGACGCATCCAGGGAAGTGAGACGAACAACAGAGGAAGATGGACATGGCAAGTATCTGGGAGGAAGGGACCATAGGCTGAGGGCTCAGGGGACACAGAGACGACCAGAGAAGACTTCTCAAGCTTGACAATAGACCTAAGATGACCAAAGTACGTCCTTGACGCAGGACTGACGAGGAGAATGCGCTGACCGAGAACAAGAGGGACTGAGGGAGCAGGCTGGGAAGATATGTGTCAGGCAGTGCACGGGAACTCTGGGAGAGGCTGTCCTAAGAGCAGGACATAGTGGAGATCTGCAGCAATAGCGGAGAAATGATCCAGAGAAAATATGGACTCCATAGTGAGTGATGAAGTGAATGTCTGGATTGTGGGGGGAATATCTCCATGGGAAATGAACAGATTTGCATCGGAACTTGACAGGCAGATAGACCACGTTCTAGGCTCTCTGATGGTATAGTCACATGCCTGATAGCTTCAGAAACGATGGAGCTATTCAAAATATCGGAATGCCGGCACTGGGCACCTAAAAATGACATTTGGGCGCTAAAAATCATTTCTTCTCTTTCTCCTTCATTTCTCCATCAATTCTTCAGCTTCTTTGATCGTTCTGGTATGGGAGTTGGACTGCAGATGTGTGCATTCCTTTCTCATACCACAATTGACATTATTCCTTCAGTTTCTTCTGCTTCTTGGTGGTTCTCGTGCGATAGATGGCTACAATGAGGGTCCGTCGTGCTTATCCTTCGCATAAGGATCATTCAATATAGGCGTTATCTTCCATGTTCACTGTACCAAACCTGTTTGGTGCGTGTCACCATCTGCGACTTTTTTGTGACCCTGCACAACTTTTGGGCGACATTGCATGATTAGGACCCTGTGTATAGTCATAGGTAGTCACTAAGTAGTAAACTACGAGTCAGTTGGTACAAGATCACACCAAGAGACTAAGTAGATGTCAAATAAATATAATTGCTTCGAAGCATACAAATGGTACTAAGTAAAAGACAGTGGTTGCAGTGGTCATTGTTGGTGGTGGGTTGGTGGTGGCCTGGGCATTGGGGATGCTGGTCATCAGATTGGTGGCGTGAGGTAGTCATGGTTGTTGTTGTTGTTGTTGATGCTGCTGCTGGGGGTTGTGGTCATTGGCATCCTTGAGTTTGGTGCTGGGCCACTGAGGTAGTACTAGTGAGGTGTGAGTGAGAGGATGTCAGAATTGGAAGGGAGTGCATATGATTACTAATCAGTAATCCAGACCGCCACGTCAGTGTCCCATCATGTGGTCCCATTAGTAATACTACCAAATGCACCTACTGCAGCCTGCTACCACCTGCTACCACCATCAACGCAATGACGACAACAACCACCAGCACCCTGATGGACAACAATGACGAACGCCCACACCAACAGACAACAACCCCCACCACCAACCCCCACCACCCATGCAACAAGCACCCTGCATTGAACGGGGGCCCACCAATGGACACCACCACCACCAATATGACAATGACAACCACCACCACTGAATGCGTATGACGGCAACTACCCGTCTTATTACATAGTACTGTTTGTACCCCTTGAGGCAATCATATATACTTGACGTCTACCTAGTTTCTTAGTGTGATCATGTACCAACTGACTCAGTAGTTTACTACTTAGTGACTACCTATGACTATACACAGGGTCCTAATCATGCAATGTCACCCAAAAGTCATGCAGGGTCACAAAAAAGTTGCAGACAGTCACCGAAAAAAGTTGCGCATCACTATATATTTGTGTTTGTTTTTGTTACAGATGCAGCGTCATACATCTGTAACAAAAATCAAGCACATTTTTAGGGTGCCTGCACGACTTGTTGGCACACCTCCACTTGTGCGACTTTTCTTACACCTCACACAACTTTTTTT